>CAHIKZ030000648.1:625000-755000 GCA_903632075.3 Acanthosepion pharaonis
TTGCTTTCCTGCCACCTACAATCCTCAAAAATTCAAATACAAGGTTAATCACAAACTTCCATCTTCCCAAAATCTGTTCTTTTATTGTCCTTTCTCCTTACTAAAGTCTTCGAATTCTCTTTTCGCTGCCAGTGACCCTTTGTGTCTTAGTGGCATTATTGCCTTACTTGAGGTGAAATTATTTAAAAAATAAATACTGGCAAAGATTTTTTCATTTAAAATATTTACTTATTTTGGTGTCAAGTACTTTCATGTTTCAAATAATATATACTAATAATACACTATTTATATTGTTTGAACTGTTATCCTCATATTCATTGTCATATTCATGACATTTCGGCCATTGTACACTCCATTCTTCTTCAGGTGATATACGCTGAAATTTCAAATCAAACCCTTTATTTGATCCATTGGGGTAGATTGTTCTAGTTCCTCATGCCATGCCTTTTCTGGATATCTCAGTTTCAGTTATTTCCCTTTAGTAACTCAACTCTTGAATTTTTTTGTTGATCTCAGCTCTGGCCAGGTATTGAACTCACACCTCTTTAGGTCAAGTCACAGATTGGATTACTTAATCAACACTTTTATTCACTGGGCCAAGTATACATAATAAATGTATAAAAGAATAATAAATAATAATAAATGTATATATAATAAATGTATAAAACAATGTATACATAATTGTTATGATGGAACACACCTATTCTATAGTTAATAGACTCTCCCATCTATAATAAGTAGGAGTAGTAAGAGTAACGAGTCAGTCAGTCAGTCGATGTCGGACGACAATTAGTCGAATATGAAAGTATCAGCGACCACAACTAGAATACTCTGCGTAATGCCTATTATATCAAGTTCCTAACGTTTTGTACGTCAAACCTATTTTAGGACCGACTTAGTACAAATACAAGCCTCCACTGCGAAATAACTCCACAACAATAATACACATGGTGACTTGCCACAAAGAATTGTGAGTTCAATACCTGGCCAGGGTAGAGATGAACAAAAACTTGAAGAGTTGAATTACTAAAGAGAACTAACTAAAACTGAGATATCAAGAAAAGGCATGTTACATAGAATTAGAACAAGCTACCCTAGTGGACTAAAAGAGTTTGGTTTGAAATTTCAGTGTATATCAATTCAAGAAGGTTGGGATATGAAGAAATAGTTACTATACCTTATCTCAGAAATATAGAAAGATAATAATATACTATATATACAAGTATCAGATTGACTTTTTGTTCAATAAAATCTTTCAAATATAACAAGATTTTTTTTCCAAAACTTTGTCTTTGAAATAATGGTGCAGCTGATATTCGGAAAAACGCTGCATTTTTCTATTAACTCTTAAAATATATCTTTGGTTTCCACATCATGCATCTTTCTTTTTTTATACCCTGTGTCCTTTCAGAAAGTAAACAATCATGGCTCTCCACTTACCCCTCTCCCTTATAGCTCTCAATAAGTTTTGTCCCTCTGCCACTTCCCCCAGGCCATGTTCTGTCATCCACTTGCTCAAGCCCACCAGGTATATCATGCATTGCTTTTCCTTGTCTCTCTTTCCCTCTATTCGACCTGTGAGTATCAGATTCTCCAGGCCTTCCTTTCTCATTACATGTCCCAGAAACTTCAGCTGCCTCTTCCTGATGTTAAGAATAAGCCTCCTCCTTGTTTGCATCCTCTCCAGGACTTCATCGTTGCTCGCTGGTACATGATATCCTCAGCATCCTTCTGTAGAATGACATCTCCATCGCCTTAAGTCTCTTCTTCATCTTTGAGGAGACCATCCAACATTAACTGCCGTAAAGGAGGACAGATGTCGCATAACAGATCAGTACTCTTTTCTTTGTGACCAAAGTGACCCTCCTGTCTTGCAATACTCTGCCCAGTTTTTGGAATGCATCCTTGGTCATCCCAATATATCTGTGGATCTCAGTGTCGCACTTGCCATTCTCTGTCAAAACACTTCCCAGATATTTAAAAAAAGCTTTTAAAACTTCTTCAGACAAATTTCTTCATGGAACAAAACATATTACTAATGATGTCATGAAATTCTTGAGATTGTTGCATGTTGGGTTTGTGGAATTTATCATTTTAGATTTCAAAGGGAAAATACTTGAAAGTTTTGCCTTCTATTGATTTTCATGAAATCTATAAGAGATGCATGCAGGATGCACAAAAATATGAATCAGTTATAACAATATTTTCCTGTCTTTGCTTAGTTTTTGGAAGGTAACTTTCACAAAATCATAAAACATATTAGTAAATTAGGAAAAAAATCATTTTATATTTTTCTGGAGTAAGGAATAACTTGTTAACTTTTACCATGTTGCAGGCAAAAATTGTCGATGCTGTAGAATTCTCTCTCTTTGTTACTCTAGGCACATTCTGTCGCGATGAGACAGTTGCTATAAATAAACATTTGTCAACTGTTATTTCCGGTATTTTAAGCTGGAAATCACATACTTCTGCTTTGGAACAAGGTTAAACTTCAGTTTTCCAATGCCATTTTGAATTCTTCTAGACACTATACGAGGTGTGAAACTGATTAAACCCACGTTAATTCAAAATTTTTTGTAAACAAAAATGGTTATGTCAATATCCAACACAGCCTTTATTCAGGAGTTTTTCTTTGATTAGGACTCCGATGATGATTTGAAGGCTTTACACGAGTGGATATTGACAGTGAAATGAGTCAAAGTGTACAAAAATTAAAATCTATATGCACAATACAAAGTTAGTTATAACAATTTTAAAACAGTAGGTGTTCGTGTTTTTGCACCCTAAAAAAAATGCAGTGGCAGGGGAAACAATTCTAGAAAGAAATTAGTGTAGTAATGGTTAATTTTAATGCTTCCAAAACAAAACTACTTTCTATAAGTTCTCATATATGGTATTAAATGCTGAACAATTTCCTCATGGATGAAGACAAGATTGGAGGCAAAAAAGATGTAGTTCTACAGAAGGATGCTGAAAATACCATGAGTAACATGAAAGTTTTACAGAAAATGGAAACAAAAAAGACACTATTAATTAGAATCAGAAAGAGATAGTTGAAATTTCTAGCACATATAATGAGGAAAGACGGCTCAGAGAATTTTACACTCATTGGCAATGGGACTAAGGGAAACAGCAAGTAACCGACCTAACAAGCCTGTGTAAATAGATGGCAGATCAGAGAGTGGAGAGAGAGTAAAAAGACAAATACTACAAAGGAGAGGAAGTTGTGGAGATCCTTGATCGTGCACCTCTTGAAGAGACACAGCACATAGAGGAAGAAGATCAACAACAGAAATAATATTAACTTTGTTACAGTTTTATTTAATAAAAAAACTGGATATCAGCCAATGTTTTTGGTTTGATATAAAACAGTAAATGTATGACAGCAGCTAATGAAGAAGGAGTACTTGTGATATGGATGGTGCATCAAGGTAATATAGTTATTATCCATGGCTGTGATATATTGATAGTGTGGACAATAGTAATAAAATAATGATAGTGATGTTCACAGTAATTCATTTTCTCAAAGACTGAAGAGAAACTGTAAACTGAACTCTTAACCAAAAATCAGAAAAGAGAGAGAGAGAGAGAAAAAAAAAGATTCTCCACCAGCAAATATAAAAGAGGAGAAATACATTTATTTTCACCAATTCCCAAAGGTCAAAACTAACCATGTGACTAAGAATTGGCCAATAAAATAGAGTAAATCAAAAAATATTAAGCCAGCAGTCTGGACACATGACCATTTAAGTAGGCTTTGCAATGGACAGATCACCATTTCTCAATGGCCATAAGTGGTTTAAAACTGAAGCACACGCCATTTGAAATTAGTCCCCAGTGGACATTTGGTGGGCCATCATTTTTTTGGATGACAGAATGTGCCATCATTTTATTTTGTATCAGTGCCTAGCCCTGTTAATCTTGCCCTCTATCACCCGCCATTCCAACCATAGTTCAAGTTCTCAGTCCCTGCTTGCTTGTTCACATGAGTAATATATATTTCTTTGCTTCTTTGACCTCACCTTATACTCACACAACACCCAACAGCAGACAGTTCTTACTCCTGATGCTTTTTGTGACCCCCTACCCAAGCTGTCCCCCAACCCCAAAAAAATATGAGAAAGAAAATAAATTAACAGGGGCAGAATTCTTCTGATCAAATTTGGTTTCTGATTCAATCAAAGATTTTTATTTATTTTTTTTATTTATTTTTCAACCATTTTTACTTATATATTTTTACTTATATATTTTATTTTATTTTTTGGATGTTTTTATTTTCTACCTTTTGTTTATTTTGTGTCTTATACAATTCTTTTTTTTTTATTTCTTTTTCTGTCAGTCTTAATCATTGAAATAATGATAGTCTGATCAAGTTAATCTTTCTTATATTTGCAAAGACAGTGTCCAAAATCGCATTCTGCTGTTATCAGTTCCAATTTGTTTTTTGAGTACTCGACTTCTTTGTCCTTAGTTTTAATCTCATTATAAGAATGTCTTGACTTTTTTTCGATTTATTTTTTTATTTTTTCATCTTGTGTTAAGTTCTAATTCAAGCAAGACTGATCCCCAATTGGCTTTTTAGTATTCACTTTTTATGGCTTGACTCAGAGCGTAATTCTGTCTTCTATTGTCCATCAAATGAATGTTATTTTGAACATAAGCTATCACAGGTTTAACTTTTAAGATTTTTGCTTTTCTCATACAAACTATTGGACAACATTTCCAATTGGTGATTAAAACTATGACAATGTTCAAATCAGATCTGGGTACTTTAATAAGTCTGCTGCCAAATGATAAAAAGTAGACATTTTACACAAGAAAAAAATGCTTTTTCCCAAGAAATGCCACTTTGCAGAACTGATTCCTGTGTGAATGCTTCACTGAACATTATAATCTTAGCCCCCTCAAGTTGAGGATAATTCTTTTACTATCTTCCTAATCCTCATAATCTTCACTTCCTACCACCTGCTCTTTCATTCATATCAGACACATCATTGACTATAAACATTTTAATAGTAATTCTCTAGATTGAGTGGTTCTCGAGCCTTGTATTGTGTGTATTTTAGTATAAGAAATATATTTTTCAACAAATTTTCCATCTTTGCTAATATGTTTAACACAATGCTTCACTGTTAATCACAAAGAATGAATATTATAGATTTCAGATCAAATCACTCATAACTGTATCAGGCTAGACTTACTCATCCACTTTTGTAGACACCATAGTCATGATAAAAACTTATATATCAATATATTCTTTTTCTCTGGCCTATGTATGCATACAACTTTCAATATTTCTGCTCTTCAAAAAAATGTAGCCATGTATTTTTCAGACTTTTTCTAGCCATGTATTTTCAGTGTTTTTCAGATTTTTATCAAGAGGAAAAGTTTTAATACCATTCATTGATAATACAGTAAAAGCTTTATAAAATACTTGCTATCACCAGTATTTAACCATGTAAAAAGAAACTGCAAATATCAAGGTTAATTATTGTTTTATTTTTTTTAAGCATTACGCCCCGAGCAAGGCGTGAAGCCACGAGGATGCAGGGGGTTGCAGAAGATCCGGAGCAAGATCAGATAGGAGTAATAGAGGAAAGGATGAGGAGCGGGATAGTGGGTAGATCAAGGTAACTGGAGATGTCGATTGACATTACATTTGAATAGTTGAAGATCATAGCTCTCAGGGAAACAGTAATTGGGGAGGGTGTTCCACAGGCGAGAGGTACAAGGTATGAAGCTACATTTAAAAGTTTCTACAGTGTGTGGGTGGGAGAGGGATGCCAGCCTCGTAGGTCGCTTGAATTCATGGAGTCTGGGAACCAGTGAAAGCAGCTCATCAGAGCAATTACCATGAAAGTATTTGTAAAAAAGACAGAGAGAGGCGACAGCACATAGATGAGATGCCAGATCAGGGCCAATTGCATTGCATATCCGTCTCTGGATCTCATCAAGAACCCCGAGGCAAACAGTAGGGGCTCCAGACCATATATGGCAGCAATACTCTATGCAAGGGCAAATGGTTGATTTGTAGATTTGAATGATCGATTCCGGGGAGAAAAATTTCCTGGCGCGACACAGGGAGCCAACTTTCCTTGCAGTGGATGAAGCAATTGATTCAATATATTTGTTACATGTTAGGTCAGCAGACAACATGAGACCGAGCAGCAGCAGAGAGGTGATCTTAAGAAGTTGAGCGTCAGACATTCTAATGGGGGGGGATCTCTGCAGTGATTAATAGAGAGCAGTTTTGTATTTGAGGCGTTAAAGTTAACCAGTCAATTCCTGCCCCAGTCCACAACATGGTAGTTTTATACATTTGAAATGGCAGTAGCATGGCTCTCAATTTCAATCAAGATTATTTTAAGTGTTGCCATAGAAGGTTATGTCAACACAACCAAGAATTCAAATTCAACTTGCATTGGCAGGACTAACATTTTCCTTGGCAAAAATACTCACCTACAGTGTGCTAAAGGTTTTAAGCACTGCAGATCATAAATATAATTTTCTTTTTAATTTCATAAAAGTTAATGCATGGAGTTCTGGTTCACTAAGTAAAAAAATATTTTTTTTAAATATCATTTCTTAAATGGATAGTAATATATGTAAAAAGATTTCTTTTAATTATTTTTTTTAATTTTAAGAAACCACATGGGATAAGCAAATTTTATTCTGACTTCCATAGGAAGAAAAATTTAGAATGAATTTATATTACAAACTGAATCACCCCTATTATCTTTTATAATATTCAATAAAAAGAAAATATTTTCATATTTGTGATCTAGAGTGCTTAATGTATGCCCATATAAAAAAAAATTTGAAAAAAAACATTTTTTTTCTTGTCATAGTGTCTATTGTATAACTCTAATTTTTTTTATCTAGCTGTGATAAATTTATAAATAGCTAAACGATAATTCAAAATTGTCAATAATGTTGCTGTCTATTACTTTGAGAAGAGTCATTAACGTCTAATATTGAAAAAGAAACTTTATAATTTTGACAAGATTTTTTTTACAATTTCATATTTTCTAGGACTAGAAAACTGACAATATTTATTTTAATTAATTCAGTTTTAGTTAAATTTGTTTAAACTGAAGATATGAAATTACTAATTCTTAATATTAATTACTAAAAGCATATTGTTGATAAAAATGCAATGCCATAAATGATAATGGTCCTAGTATTATTATTAATGACCAATGAAAAGATGATAAAATCCAAGTAAGTTGAAATCACTTCACAATATCATTAACCATAACCATGATTCACTCTTTGATCCCAGAGAATGAATCTATCTTTGCTATCCCATAATACTTTACCTACCCTTCCAGCTCAATGTGGCTGCCATCTTTGTTCATTTCTATTCCTATTTACAACAACTTGATGACATCCTCAAACTGAGTGATTCCTCTTCAAATGGGCTCAATCAAATTGTTTTTATCATCTTCAGATTTCTATTCTTTCTATTTTCATTTTTTTTTAGCTCTTTTTATCATTTTTATGAGTGGGGGGAGGTAGAGGTAGATTTCTTATTATAATCTAGCTTCTGTCTTCCATTCCAAAACAAAGTGTATTCTGCCATTCCTACTGAAAAAGACTGAGATTTGATCGTAAACAGGAAATAAGCCCCAAAAGGTTCAATACGAAAAACATCAATGCAATCATGTACATGTACACACTTATGCACTTCAGGTAATTTAAATACACAGGCTACACACACAAATATGAATATATACATGTGTATTTCCCTAAAAACCAAGGTTTATTTTTACTGTTAGCTGAAATTAAATAATATAACATACCAAGAAAGTGTGTACATAAACACACTTAATATATATATATGAAATATATTATGTGCATGTTTACTAATATTTTATAAAAATTTGGGTATAATTCATTTTTTTATACTTTCTGGCTCAATTTCTTTATAATTTCAGTCTTCCCAACACAATAAACATTTAAATAAACAATATATTTAAACAAGTAATTAACCCTATGAGTCTTTAAGAGATTTCACTTGATAAATTCCTGCAGTCCTGACCAAATTGTTTTTTTATATCATTTCACCCCAAGATTACGAGAGGGAAAGAGAATGAGAAGACTTTAGTGAGCAGAAAGGACAATAAAAGGGCAGAAGATGGTGATTGATATTGCATTTAAATTTTTGGAAAATGTAGGTGGCAAGGAAGCAAGAAATTGGAAGAGAGTTCCAGAGGTGAGAAGTGTGAGAAAAGAAAATATTAGAACAGAACATACGGGGGCATCTAGCTATTTCGATATTAAAGCAATGAGACCTAATAACCAATCCAGTAGTATGTTTAAATACATGTGGTTGAGGTACCAAGGAAGAGAGCTCATTAGAACTGCTGCTATGAAAATATTTATAGAAAAGATAGAGGGAAGCCATGTGATAGTTGTGAGAAAGTGACTGAAACCAAGATGCCAGCTCAGAATCAATCACATAGAAACTTCTTTGGAATTTGTTAAGAATCTTGAGATATATAGCTAGAACACCAGGCCTGATATGGCAGCAATATTCAATGCATTGTGTTTATTTCATCTATTGGTCTGTACACTCAAGGAAACATAATGCTGAAAATGTGCCCTCCAGCATATATATATATATATATATATATATATATATATATATATATACACACACACATATATATATATATATATAACATTTTGACCATATATATATATATATATATATTATATATAAATAAAAAGAAAGAACAGTAAGATATATATAATCCGGTGTTCTTATAGATATTTTTATTTTTACAAAATAGTGCTCAATGTAAATTTACAGACCATTAATATTAATTGGTTAAAAATGTTTTTTTCACTACACAGTTCTAACCATTTTTCAAAAAAGGAAGCTAAAAGCTTTGAATTTAATTTTGTAATTAAATTCAAGACATTAGTTCTATTTCATCCTCAAGCGAATTTTGGAGTAACTTATTTTTAAAACCCAGTAATTTTAAAAATAAGTTACTCCAAAATTCGCTTGTGGATGAAATGGAACTAATGCCTTTAATTTAATTACAAAATTAATTTCGAAGCTTTTAGCTTCCATTTTTGAAACATGGTTAGAACTGTGTAACAAAAAAAATATTTTAAATCAATTAATTTATTATATATATAGAGAGAGAGAGAGACACACATATATATACTGGACTCTCATGTCACTTTCAACATATGAGGGCCCAACAGATCAGTTCCAAGAATCAAACTGCTAGATTATCTGCACGTATGATTTGGTGGTGGAGGCTTGTGCAGATCCAATTGCACATTTTGGAACAACCAAATAGAGAACTGGCACATGTGGATCTTGGCAAAGACCATCCTTCTTCAAACATACTAGACTGGTGCTACACAATAACAAAGAACTTAAACAATAGAAACTACATCACTTGACTTTCAACAGCAGCAACAAGTAAAATGTATAGCATATTTAACTTGAAGAGAAATCAATGGCTTAATCAAGATGTTGACATTCCACACTACTTGAAATAAAAGGTTAGGAAGGAAACTCCATCATACTGGCAACCCTATGACATATTGAAGGCAAGACCTACATCCCCACAAAGCATGCAGTCCTGATGGTATTCCAGTTATAAGAAGTATGCTGCTGAAGTGGCTCCTGTTCTCTCTGCCATGCACCAATATTTAATATATTGACTGCCAGAGGTGAGGTCAATTACAAAATCTGGCCAACTTTATAATAACTAATTTAGGCAATATCAAATTATTATGAGTTGATTTATAGCTTCAATTGAAGTCTTTAAGTTGTTTTCACACTAAAAGTATCATTGCAAATAAACTTGTGGCACCTACAGATGAAAATCTATCAGGAAATGTGAGACACAAGATCACTCATGGCTGGCAATTAATGTGTTAAAATCAAAACAAAAATGTTTACAGTAGGTTAATAGATCTAAGAAAAAAATGTTCATTTTTTGAAAGGATTAGATAAAAAAAATAAAGGATCAGGAATTTTAAAATTTAATTGAGCTCACCCTCACTTTTAGCATCTGCTTGAGCACCACTTCACTTTTAATGTCTGCTCAAGCTCCCCATCACTTTTAACATCTAACTGTGCTCCGCTGACTTTTAATGTCAGGCTGAGCTCCCCCTCATTTTTAATATCTGATTACACTTCCTCTCACTTTTAACATCTGATTGAGCTCTGAACCATATATATATATATGTTTTGCCAACAGTTCAGAAATGAGATCAAGGCTCAGTACAAATACAGAAAACAAACAATAAAACATTAAAGAAACATAAGGAAAATTTATTCTTTTTATTTGCTTGAAGAAGGTCACAAGACTGGTAACATGTGTAACAGAAATATGAAGAATAAAATATATATATACTAAAACAAGTCCACATTATAACCAAAAACATTTGCGGTTTCTCTCTTTTTTAAAATATACATTTTTCTCTTATTAGAACAACTGTAACCTTTTCTCTCTCTCTCTCTCTCTATATATATATATATATATTAAAATTAATGTTTTATCATATAAGAAAAAATTTTAGGAAAATCTATGACAATGTAGAAAAAGTTTTGTGTGATGCATTTTATCCTTTATGACATCATCATACTAAAGTTATGTTTATGTGATTATATATACACATGAAGGAGAGGGGATGCTGAGAATTTTATATTAAATCATTTTTTTTAAAAATAAATATTTTGGATATAGTGTACTGAACTGCTATGTGATATCTGTCCTCTTTTATGACATTGAATGCTGGATGGTCTCCTCAAAGATGAAGAAGAGACTCGAAGCATCAGATGTATGGTTCTACAAAAGGATGCTAAGGTTACCATGGACCAAACATGTGAGCAGCAATGAGGTTTTGGAGAGGATGTCAACAAAAAGGAAACTTATACTTAAAATCTGGAAGAGGCAGCTGAAATTTCTGGGGCACATAATGAGAAAGAAAGGCTTGGAAAATCTGACTCTCTCAGGGTGAATAGAGGGAAAGAGAGACAAGGGAAAGCAATGTGTGACATACCTAGCATACCTGGGATGAGACTTGTGACACATCTCTTTTTCCACTACTGAAATGCATTACCAACTGGCTGTGCTCACATCCACTGTTTCAGCTCTAGAATCATTCGGCCAGTATCAATTTTTCTGTATAGTAATGTTAAGGGAAATGCTAGTTATCTCTTTATAAAGAAACATTCAGTATTCATTAACTGATTAGTCTGTGCAGTTAACAGTCGAAATTTGAAAATATTTCTATTAAAGACATCTTTCAGGCAATTAGCCCAGTAGCCATTATATCTTTTTTCAATATTGTTACTAACAGTAATGGCAATATTACTCGTTTTGTTATAAAGAAACATTTGGCATTCATTGACCAAGCAGCCAGTACAGTTTTTGGTTTGAATTTATAAAATCTTAATCTTAAAACAATTTTTCTGGAAAATAGCTTTCTCAGGTCCAGTAATTGTTATCACTTTTTCATTATTGATGGGAACTTCCTTCATAACCTTTTATTTGAAGTAGTGTAGAATGTCAGTCTCTAGATTATGTCGTTATTTTCTCTTTGAATTATGTGTCATAATCATTATAGCTGTTGCTGTAAGTCCTCAAGTAATGTGGTTTCTGTTATCTGGTTACAATGTTCGAAGTGTAGTCCCCATCTTTAGTGTCATGTTCAAATAAAAGGTTCAGTTCAAAATTCCAATCACCTGAAGAAGATCAGAGTGTACAACGGTTGAAACATTGTGAACATGACAATAAAGATGAGGACAACAAGCCAAACAATGTAAATAATGTAAAAAAAAGCCTAGTCTATGTTTATTATTCATTAAGAATTTCAATTGTCCAGACCAGTAGATGAATTACACTGTTTGAAAAAAAAAAAAGAAAAAAAAAAAAGAAAAAAAAAGGGATATCTACTCAAATACATATACCCACTAGATATAACATTTCTAAGAAGAAATACAAGTTTACTAACCAATATGGAGACAATTTGTTCATGTAGTATTATAAGTTCAGTTCTCATTAGGTATCTTTTCTTTTTTCTTTTACTAAATGTTCACCCTATACAAAATCCAACAACAACTCAATGTAGACAGCTAGTGAGTCCTTATAAAGAAATATATAAATACATGATATATAAATTTCTATGTATAAGAGTTATGTTAGGCAGATCTGATAATGACCAAAAGTATAGTAAAAAAACTAGATTCCAGATCTCTAGAAGGACTTTATTGGACTAAAGTAATGTTTCTATTGATGGAATTATATATGTGTAGGAGGGAAAATTTTAATTATGTATGAAAATTAATGATGAAATTTAATTTTTTTTTAATATACATCTGGACATACATTCTAACTGATCTCATGTAGCATATATATAAATATAAAACAGAGGATTCTATGTTTGTCTGTGTGATATCTTTTCACTCTAGATCCAGCCAACCGATTTTGACCAAACTTGGCACATACATTGTACAATGTAAGAGATAGGGTCTTAGCATTTATTTTTAAAAAATCAATAATCAATAAAGCCAATCAAAAATCGATAAATTCAACTTTTTTCCTCTAATTTCATTCAGATTTGGTTACTTACATCATGATGAGCTCAATGATACCTCATTTTTATTTCTACACCATGACATTTAGCAAAAAGCTGTGAAAAATGAAAAATCAATATCAACACAAATTTTAAACTAAAAACTCTCTAAATTTTCAAGCAATCTAATACAAACTTCACTCAACCATAGCCAACAATAAATTGATTGTTTAACAGTCATTTAACTTGATATTTGAGTCCACCCATATAGTGAAAACCCATGTAAATCGTGAAAAATGGTGATTTTTACGGGTTTCTTTCTTATTTTAATTGATCTTTCAACCAATTTTCATCAAACTTAATAATTGCTTTATAAATGTATCCTCTTTTAAATCCCTGGTAGCACACTGACAAATTAAATTTCAAAAACTCTAAAATAATTGTGGTCTGAAGTGGCTCTTCATGTTGCCTGTTTTACACCTTCATGTCCTCAGCTAAATTCGATTGAATAAATACAGCCTACTTCTGTTATATCAGTAAATGCATTAATTCAAAATGTTTTTTAATGAAAGTACTTTAAAGTAATTGAAGAAGATAGACTTTCTTACATCTAAACATGATGCTGTTTTAGCTCTATTCTAATTGAACGCTTTTTCTGATTGACCAGCTGGCCATGACTGCTAGTGGTAACATTAAAAACTAACATGAGAGTCTATCTTAATAGAGAGACAATGGCTGGTGAGTTTGCATCTCTACTACTGAGAATAGGAGATGGCAAGATTGTTAAGAGCAAGCATAACAATATTGTAATTCCTCCAGGATTAGTCTCAATTGTTTCTTCAATAGAAGAACTGAGGAACCAGGTCTACCCAAATATAGCAGAAAAGTATGTGAATTATGAATGGCTTATTGAGAGAGCAATTCTAGTACCTAAAAACAACTTGGTGCATGTTATCAATCAACAACTGCTCAATGAAATTCAAGGTGAGGAAAAAACTTTGTTCTGTGAATTCAACTTTGGATGAGGAACAGGTTGTGCAATGCCCTACAGAATTTTTAAATTCCTTAGAAATGTCTTGTATGCCAACACACAAGTTAAGCCTAAAAGTTAGATGCCTTATTATGTTGCTCCAGAATCTTGATGTTCCAAAATTATGTAATGGAACATGAATCTGTGTCAAACGCATACAACTTCATGTCATAGAAGCTGTCATGCTAACTGGTAGAGCAAAATGGGAACTGACTTTCATTTCTAGAATACCCCTTATTCTATCAAATTCTACAATTGAAGTCTTCAATTACCAGTTAGAGTTTTTTTCAGCATGACTATGAATAAGTCCCAAGGACAATCACTGGCAATTGTTGGTCTCAACCTAAATTCACCTTGCTTTAGCAATGGGCAGTTTTATGTAGGATGTTCTAGGGTAGAATCAGCAGAATATCCTTACATCTTAGCACAAGGAGACAAAACATCAAACACTGTGCATTCAAGGGCTTTGCAGTAATCCCATATGCAATTTAAAAGTGAGTCCAGGATGACAATTGCTAACTGATGGTTTCTACTGTTCCTCCAGGAAAAAGTGTAGGTCTGCTTAACAACAAAAACCTACCAAATCTTTTTGCTTCCTAAAATCCAACCTCTGCTCCATGTTCTGGGAGGTGGTAACATAGTAAAGAAGTGAAATTGCTGGGCATATTCAACATATTTAACACCCGGGCAGCACTAGTATATATAATAAAGACGAAAGGAAGACTTATCTTAGCCAATGCATTTCATCCTCTGAGGGACTTTATCAAGACAAATGCAAAGATTTTATTTAGTAACAAATTTTTATAAACAAGATGGAGAATTTTATTGGCTTTTCTAAACTTTTAAAGTTTAAAAATGTTCATAAATATTTATGAAGCTATGGAAAACAAAAATTGAGTAAGTGATGTTCTCTTTTATATATATATATATATATATATATATATGTAAAATTACATTCATTCCTGTAGTTTACTGCTACTAACAAGCAGAATTTTTTTTCTCCTGATGCTGGCCAAAACTAGTCAAGGAATCTAATTGAAATAATAAAACAAAAAAATATTAATATACAACCCAGTGTGTTTGAAAATTCTCATTTTTAATATTTTTATTGTTATATATATATATATATATATATATATATATATATATATATATATATATATATATATGCAATGAGTATCTAGTAACAAACTCACCATAATTGATCAGTGTGACAAGCTTGTTAACCATTACACTACAATGAGCTGCACACTAATGAGTAGTACTTAATAGATTACTCTTGGAGATGAATTTGCTCATTTAGTATTAGTTCAGTTCTCATGAGATGTCTTTCTTTAAACTAAATATTCATCATATACAAGGCCCAAGAACCAATGTAGTGAGTTACTGAGTGAGGTTGATGCATGAATGTAAGATGAGGAAATAAATGCAGATTATGAGGAAATATAAGATTGATAATGTTTGAGCATCGAAAAGTTTAAGATCAGGGAAGCATCCACATTCAATATTGTAGTTATCTGCCAAACCACGATGAGTCTAGTAGATATCTGAATCAAAATTTCATTTTAAAAAAAAAAAAGTATAACTTGGTAGATTTTCTTTCACCATTTATAATTTTAGTGGAATAATTGATTCTCCTATAGGTCATTTTATGACAGGATGCTGAAATGTCCTCAGACCAACCCACTTCCCCAAATCTGTACAAATTACCCAATACTATATTGTTTCCCTCTTTTTTGAAGGACTTTCTTGTTCAGACCAGAAACTTTTAAAATGAATGTCTTCCTGTAGCCTAATGGTAAGGCACACTTAGCTTAAATGTGGTTTCCCTGATAAAAGAAATAAAGAAAGAATACAAGTTTGATTCCTGTTCAGAATTATGTTTTCATTACTACGACTCACAATCATTTAACCAGTATACATTAATTTCAGTGTTAAAAAAGAAAAACAAAAAAAGGGGTTTCTATTGAAACACATGTACCCACTAAATATGTTTATAGCAATAAGGAATGCGTGCATATATGTATATATGATTGCTTTTTCTCACATCATATATAAATGAAACAGAGATACGTACAAAACCTTAAGTAGATCAGTGAAGAAATTGAACTGCTTAGAGAGGCTTATGATATCTATGTTCATTTCTTTGGAGAAAAACATTGTTATTTAATCAGATTTGTTTGTCAGTTTCTGTTATCTTCAAGCCAACCGGTGAATATAAGTAAACAGTCTTAAAAAAAAAAAAAGAAAGAAGAGAGAGTGAGAAAAAGAAAACAGTTTTCAATCAATAATAAAGGATTTTCCAAGAGTTAAACTCAGTAATAACAACCTCTTTCTAAGTAGTCTACATGGAATGACTGAATTAAAAAAAAAAAAAAAAGAATAGAAAAGGAAAAAATAAAAATACTAGAAACAAATTAAATGATAGCAGGGCCCCAAACTAAATCCCATTATTAATAATCTCCATTTCTAATTTTTATTTTGATTTCAAGGAATATTTTTTTAACATTATCTTTTTAATTTTTTAATCAAATTAAAAGATATTTTAAAAGAGTTTCTGAATTATTCAACAACGTTTTGATTACCCTTTATTCAGTCATTTTGTTAAATTTTTTCCCAGTTGTTTTGAAAAACAAATCACCAAACATTTTTTTTTAATTTCTCAGGACATGTTTTTATTCATCTGATAACCTAGAATACATTTGAATCAACACTTAATTTCATGTGGCATCACATTTATTAATTTGCTAGTCTGCTTGTACTGTAAAAAAATGATGGCAATATTTAAGTCATATTGCAATTGTGTCTTGTTTATATTTTCTACTGGTCTAATCAAGGATTAGCTATACAATTAACTCTATTATTGTACATAAAAAATAAATTGTGTGTTTTAAATCATTGAAATTATCGCAACAGAGCGAATAAAAAACAAATGAAATAAACATCAATATATTCACAGCCTGATCACCCCCACACTGATTGATTTTTTTTTATGCCTTATCAAAACCTTTGTGGATTATTTAAAGTCAAAACATATTTCAGATTGTAGGAGGTTGCTTACAATTTCTAAACAGTCCCCCATTTAAATATTGACCAGACACAACACTGCTTAACTTTAGTGATGCTCTACCTCTACATGCTAATGAGACATTCTGTTTTCATGGTAATACAATACATTTATAATTGCTGGTATTAAAAGATTCCTGTTATCATAATAACGGAATATCTCATTACTATATAGGGAAGATCAGGCTACATGACCAGTAGATATATAAAATCACATTTATTTCATTTAATAGAACAGATTATTCTGAATGCTGAATGTTCTTTTAAATTATTTTCCCATTTCATTCAAATAAAGAAATCTTCAGAAAAATTTTATTTTTCATTGTTGTAATCCAGATGAGAGAATTATATGACATTGTTGCCATAGTTAATGAAAACACAAGTCTTAAATATCTTATTATAACATTACATTTTATTTAACTCCTGACTTTGTCAGTTACTGGTAGCTAGTACTGCTAGATAACCTTGACATATGTGGCAAGGATATTAGAATAATCTAGAATCTATACTGGCAGCAAATCATCTGCATGCAAAGAGAAAATGAGTTCAGCAGATATACAAAAACAGAAAGGAGTGTAAGACAAAGATGTGTCTTCTCACCGGATTTAGTAAGCAATTCTTTGAGAATTGGAAGACCTACCAGGATTAATTATTGGCAGCCATATTCTTAACAACATAAGATATGCAGATGACACAGTGATGATAACAGTCATAGAAAGGAAACTACAGGACCTGCTACAGAAGGTAGTGAAGGAAAGCAAGAAGAAAGGACTTAACCTCAATTGCAAGTAGAATGCATATTTGTTAGCAAAAGGAACAGTCCAATATGCAAATTAAAAAAAGTAGAAAATTTAAATATCTGCGAAGTGTTTTTTGACAAAGGATGGAAAGTGCTACAAAGAAACCTGAAGGCATGCTGAGATAGTGTTATACTAGAAAATACCTATTCTATTGTAAATAGACTCTCCCAGATATAATAAGTAGTAGTAGTAGCAGTCGCCAGTGAGCTCAGAGTGAGTTGGTGAGTCAGTCGATGTCGGACATTAAAGTATCAACCACCACAACTAGATTGCTCTGTCATTAACTATTATTTCAAGTTCCTAACGTTTTGTACATCGAACCTTTTTAGGACTGACTTCGTGAAATACAAGCCTCCACTGTGAAAACAACTCTACAACAGATAGAAAAAGATGCCTTCCAAAAGCTAAAAGTAGTAAGAAACAGAAAAATTTTGTTAGAAACTAAGAAAAGAGAAATAAACTGTTACATAATAACAATCCCCCTATATGGCATTGAATACTGGACAATCCCCTCACAGATAAAGAAGAAACTCAAAGCAACAGAAATTTGGTTCTACAGTAGGAAGCTGAGAATGTCATTCCTTACATGCTTAGTCCATGGCAAAGTTTTAGAGAAAATGCAAACGAAAAGGACACTTATACATAACATCAGGAAAAGGCTTATGCTAAGTCTGGGGGCATCATCACAGTTCTGTTTTTAGAAAATGTTTTTTTAACTTTATATTTTATGTCTTGTTACACATATTTTATATAGTATTTTCAATGGTTGCATCAATCTCTGCATAATTAAAAATGGTTATTGTATGTATGAAAGAAAATTTATGCTAAGTGATAAGTTACCAATACTATTTTTCAAAAATGTTGTAAAAAGGGTCTGAAATGTTTCTAAAGTGTTTAGGATGAAAGTTTAAGACATATGGAGTTTTAACAATGAAAATAGGTGCTTTTAGGAGGGTTACAAGTATTTGCAGATTCTAACTATTCGCAGCCAGTTCTGGTCCCTAACTTTCATGAATATGGGGGATTCACTGTAGTATCAAATCAACCCCTGACTTTTAAAGAGTTATCTGTACTTTATTTTTATTTACAAATATCAATCTGTCTGTATTTCTGAGATGAGGTATTGTAATTATTTATACTATCTACATTGTTTAGACTGTCCTCCTCATCTTTATTGCCATATTCACAACATTTCAGCCACTGTATCCTCCAATCTTCTTCAGGTGATATACTTTGGATTTTCAATCAGAAACCTTTATTTAGTTCACAGGGTAGGGTGTTCTAATCCCATATTCCATGCCTTTTGTTGGATATCTCACTTTCAGTTAATTCCCTTTTGGTAACTCAACTCTCCAAGTTTTTGTTCCTTCTGCTGTTGCTAGGTAGTGAACTCATGCCTCTTTGGGTCAAGTCCCTTCTTGGATTACTCAACCAACGCTTTTATCATCTGAAGAAGGTCAGTGCATACAACGGCTGAAATGACATGAATATGGCAATAAAGATGAGGACAGCAGTCCAAACAATGTAAATAGTTACAAATGTCAAGTTTGAAACTGTGTTTGTACCATTGATAACTGTGCAATATTGATGCTGTTCTTTTTCCAGTTTGTAACAATATGCAGTTATCAATGATGTAAGCACAGTTTCAAACTTGACACTTGGAAATAATAAAATTACTCCTTAAGAAGTCAGGAATCAATTTGACACTGTAATTAATTTATGAACAGGACACCCTCTTCTAAAGTGATTAAAATTCAATAGTTTTAAATTCTGACAAATGGTGTCAATAGAGCAAGATCAAATGAATGCAAGTCTACAAAAATTATTTCAAAAAATTATTTCCTGTTTTTTTATTAGGTTGGTGCAAAAATAATGACGTAATAATGTCATTTTTTAATGTATTTTTAACGTCAAAAAACAACATTATTACGTCATTATTTTTGCACCAACCTAATACAAGCAGACCAGTTAATTTGAGCAGTGCCAAAACTTTTTATTGAAATCAAACACCAAAATATTAACTAACCTCTCTTTCTCTATATAGCAAGTACTTTCTGAATGTGTTTAATCATGGTTCTCCACAGCTTTCTGACTTTTGTTACACTCAGCAATACTTGCTACTTTAAGGCCCTTTTTTCTGATGCTTTTTCCTCCTTTGTTTAATCTTTCACCTGCTTCTCTTTCTTTTCAGTGTGTCCTTTGAGTATTAAATTCTCCTAGCTTTCTTTCCTCATTAGTAGTCACAAAATTTTCACCTGTTACCTGACTGCTAGCAGTTGTAGTTCCTATTCTACTTAAAATTTTCTTCATTTGTCATATGCTCTGTTTGCAATATTCTCAAGGTTCATTGGTATGAACAACATTGCTTCATGTGTTTTCTTCATTTGTGATAAAATTTTATGGATGTATAAAGAGACAATATCTCTTGATTTCATTGTATTCCAAATACTTCTGTAATTTTTTTATCTTCATTAATTTTTTATATAAGTGAAATTATAAACACTTGGAAATTTACAGTATCTTTTATTTTAAAGTCATTTTATTAATCTTGATTCATATTTTTTTGCATTTATTTTATAAAAAGATAACCAATTGAATCATACAAACCCATGCCTTGTTTGTCTGTGTATATATAGTTTTCATCATTTTTACCCAAGTTAAATATCTCAAGTCTTTTAAATAAAAAAAATTCTTTCAGAAAAATAATCTCGAATGCTTCGAATAATTCTTTTATTTCTTCCTTTCTTTTTGCTTATTTTTCTTTTCTTTGAATTCTTTATCATTTTTCCATTCATTCTTTTTTATTTTTTCTTTCACTACCTTTTCCAATCTAATTTGTTTCTATTTCATTGTTTCTTTTTTATTTCTTTCTATTTTTACTTCTCTCCTTACCATTGTCCTGCTTTAATTTTTACCATTTAATCTTCTTTTCTAAGTACCTGTCCATCAACCATTTATTCCTTCTTTAATTCAACCTGAATTTTCGCACAAGAATTTCTAAATCTATAACGTCTTAAAAAAAAAAAAAAAAAAAAAAAAAATTATTTCAGCTTCAGGGTGCAAAAAAAAAAAAAAAGAAGGAAGATGGGGAAAATGGTTTGTCCAAGAGTTGGATACTGTCTAATCGTCTACTGTTTTCTACAATTCAATAAAGGAGAAAAATACATTTTCCGAAATATGTAATGTAGCATGTAAGATATTAATAGATCATTTCCCTTGTCTCTTATCATTCCAAACATTTCTTCTTCTGATTCAATTTTCTACTTTTCATTTGAACCTTTTTTTATTCTATGTACTTTTGTCTGCTTAGCTTTCTTTCTACCACTCACTTTCATACAGTCATGTTTCTCTTTTCTTCTTTCTTAGCTTGAAATCTTTTTTTACTTTTTCTTCATGATCCATCCTCTTCCTGCTCCTTTGCACCCACATGCTACCATCTCTAACTTGTTCATTTTCCTTCTTTCATTTTATTCATTTTTTTTTTTACTCCAACTCTTTCTTATCTTTGAACTTTCATGATCCAGTTCTTTTTTTGTACTTCTCCATATTATTACTTTATTTCATCTGTATTCCTTTTTACATTTTTTCATTCTTTTTTTCCAACTATTCATTATTCCCATATTCTCTCATTCTTTCCTTCTAATAAATCCTTTTCCTTCTTCAATTTTTATTCTTATCCTCTCATTATTCTACTCACTCTTTTTCTATTCTCTATTTGGTTTTCATTCTTCCTTTCTTTTTGAAAAGTTCACCCCTTTGTCAGTTTCATCTTCAGTTCTTCTATAAACAGCTCTCATAAATTCTTTCTTTTTTGTTCTCATTTACTCCTTTTCTTTGCTTTTTGCTTCTTCCTATATCTTTCTTTTTTCATTTTATTCTACTTGCTTTATTTTTTTGTCCTCTTTTTCTTATTTTTTCCTTGTCTTCTGCTCTAGAAATCTCATCGCATTATTACAAAAAGATGTTTATCAAAACTGACAATGGTGTGTTGCTTCCAAAATAAAAGTATTAAACTTTTTTGCAAAGGGTGAAATGGCTTGCCCACCAGGGATGATGGGAAGACTGGTTGGCTCAGATAATGGTGATGGTAAGGATATCACAGTGCTAGTTGGGTAGGGGTTAGAAGTTAGTGGTTAAGGGTGGGGATACTAAAGAAAATTGGAAGGATGTGGTTGTTGAGCTTGCAGGATGTTGTTGTAGAGGATATGGTGACAGAATTAAAAGAAAAAGTATATGTGAATAAAATAATGAGAGAATTTCCTTTAATATTAGTCTTATCAGTTTTCCACCATCAGCTTTATATTTCATATATAGCGACCATTATTATTCATTTTCAATGAAATCATTTTTTGTTGTCCTTTCTTTCTCTTCAGTATTGTTTGACTTTTTTCTATTTTTCAATCATTATTTCCTCAGCCAAATTTTTGTTTCAATTCATTTTTTTTCTTCATCTGCTTTACCTTGTCTTTTTTTCCATTTTTTGTCAGTTAATTTTACTTCCATTTATGTCCCCTTCCTTTTCTTTCATCTTTCTATCTTCTGAATGTCTTTCATACTGTATTACCTCCCTTGCTTTTATAAATATATATATATATTTCATTTCCTCAATCCCCTTTTTCTGTATCCTCTTCACCATCCTTGTTCATGTTCTGAGGCATTTTTTTTTAAAATTATACCATGATTGGGTAAATTAATATGGTTTCTACATTTCTTTTGTATTTACATTTTGCATGTGTTAATGTAAAATACCTCAGATTTGTAAACAAAATCAACTGAACAAAATAGAAAAAAAAATGAATAAAAATAAAACAATATTTCAAATAAAAATCTATTAAGATTATTTTTACTAGCTGAGAAAAGTTTGTAGTATAATAAAATAAAAGCCAATTTCTAGTGTAAATACTTCATAGTGAGTGATTTTAGGATTAAAGAATCATAAGGCTAGAAGTACTAAAATAATTTTACTCACATGAAATTGTTTAATGACCCTAACATTTTTAAATAAATTTGGTCACAATATGCAGAGAGATATAAAAAGAAAAAAGCACACACTGGAAATATTTTGATGAAATATAATACAGCCATGTGTTCATTTTTATTGAAACCTAGACCTCACTTGTATTTTCATGATCAATATGTAGAAAAAAAAATAAATAAATAAAAATAGAATTACGAGCTAAAACATACATTTTTATATCATATTAAATGCATAGTGACAATAGTAATGGGTCACTGGGACTTTGAGAACATTTGTTTCCCCTGGGTGACCATTTCCCAGCAAGCCATAGTCACAGCTTGATGGACAGTTGACTTTCATTTATAGGCAATAGGAAATTGGAGATAAATACCAGTTCACAACCATTGCCAGAGATGGTACTTTGAATAACCCTCATATATCTTAAAATGTAACATATCAGCAAATTTTTATCTAAATGATATTTTTTAAACTGTTTTTGATATTTGAGACTTTTTTAATTGCTGGTTTTGTCAGTCTTATTTCCTGATAAATGAGTTCTCTCAAGCTGAGCCAAAGATAAAAATAGCAAAAATAAATATTTTATGAGGGGGATGAATAGAGTGTTTATGACTTTAACTGATGGTTAAAATTATTGCTATTGGCATAATAAGAGCTCTGTAGGGGTTATCTGCCCTTGGCAAAAATAAATCAGTTATGTCATTGGAAAAGGTGAAAAGCCAATAGAGGCAAGAAGCCAAATGGCTGCCTGCCAAATCTAAAAAGAAATAAGTAAATTTTAAAATACTTAAACTATCCTCTCAGATTATCATGGCAGTTTTACCAGATCAAAATGTTTAGATTTTAAGTACATTTTGATTATTTCTTGTGATTTTTATCCATTGAGAATTTTTTGCTCATATCAAGTATTGTCCTGCATAAACTGTAAAAATTTGAATATTTCATTATATTTTAATTTTATCATGCTTCATTTTAGTTGTGAACATGACAATAAAGATGAGGACAACCATCTGAACAATGTAAATAGTTACAATACCTCATCTCAGAAACATGAACAGATGTTCTTTTCAGTAATTAAAAATATTCTGAATTATAAATGCTATCAGCAGGCCCATTGCCAGAGTGTTTTGAGTAAGTGAAAGGTGAGGCAAGAGTAAAAATTTGTATATTAAAATTAGTTCAAATAATTCTGTGCGGTTGACTACCAGAGCTCTCTTCTTGGTGACAGGCCTATCAGCTGCAGTTAAATATATTTTTTTAGCATTTGCAAAACACTTCAAGGACTAAAATATTCAATATAGTTAGTAAATTAAATTTTATTGGTATTAATTAACCATAGTTTAGTATAGCAGAAGACCATGAGCATGGTATGTACAGTGAAGATTAAACATGGTGCAGGTAAAAATAGTCTACTAGGCAGGTTTATCCTGAAGAGGTCATGAGCCTGCTATGAAGCTATCTCATTAACAACTACACAATAGTTTAACTGTCTTTTACTGATAGTTCATCCAATAAAAACCCGAAGGCCATTCAAGGTAAAAGGTTACTGAGTGAGATTATGTGGGGGAAGGGGAAGTGAGAGAGTATTATGAGCATGACTACGATTGCAGTTGTCAGAGAAGCATTCTCTTGGGAGTTTGTTCCACAAAGTAAGAGTTCTTGAGAAGATGCTGTTTGGGTGGAACTTGCTTCTTATCAAAGGAACACAAAGGGATTGGGATGGTTTGCCACCATGAACACGGCATGGCTGGTCCTAGTTGTGAAGGTCTGAGAGGATGGCACTAAGAAATGTAACTCATCCAAATTTATCTCTTTTGTATTCCATTGGTAAGAAGGAAGTTCTATTCAAACAGCTTCTTCAGAGAACAGGCTCCCAAGAGGATGCTTCCCTGAACACTACATTCTTAACCTTTTCAAGTTTAGGGTTAACTGTTACTTATAATAGTATAATCTTATACTCTTCACTTACTTCACCTTTCTACATACATACAACAATCTCATTTCCTCTACCTTGAGTGGCTCTTGGACATTGTACGAGGTAAATTTTAGTATAAAAAAAATAGAAGCCTGTTCCAAAGGATTTCAACTCTGCAGCAAAACATTCTTTATTGTACTAAAGAGGGAAAGTTGGTGGATACCAACTACAGCAGTTGCTGAGACCAGAAAATTATTTTCCTTGTTCTATACGTACACATAGGGATACTCCTCATTAAACTGACTTTGTGTCACATCCTACAAGTGTGGGAAGGTGGATAAATATCAGGTATGTATGTGTGCTGCTGAAAATCAAATCGTCATATCCCAACTCAGTCTTTGATCAGTGTAGTATCTGTGCAGGCCACTTAATTTAGTATTTGCAATTTTATCATCTTGTGCAAGTAGTCGAAAGCTGGCATAGGTTCACATGACATTTGCTTGTTTGGACATTCAAAATCAGAGATTGTTTCATTTGTTAATTTTACATATCTACTTGCTTTAGCATGACAGAACTTATAAACAATGAAACAAAGAAATGTACAGAAAAAGTGTTACTGTTTATTACTGATGATGATTAAATGACAAACTTAAGGTTGCCAGATGTCTTGTATACTGGACATGTCCCATATTGGATAATTTTGTCTACTGTCCCACACTGGACCTTTCAGAGACACCCCAAATATCTTGTACTTAGTTTCTTTTCAAATTTTGTGATAAAAATATATTTTTACTGCCTTCTTATGGTTCTTGGTTTTAACTTTACAATTATATTTCTTTTTCTCAGATTTTCTTGATGAAAATAACTCAAATGTAATGAGGAAACTAGTGTTGCTAGAAGTTTACACAAAACAGATGAGTCTATTTTCTCTGTTGTCTGTATTAAATATTTTCAGACAATTACCCTTTAAAAAATTTCTTTTTCTTAGCTTGTATTAAATAATTTTCAAATGATTTTACTTTTATTTTCCATGAAAATTATTGGTTTATATTTTTAACTTATGTCTCTCCTTTTGTTTTAATATATTGGTCTGGATGTGTAGGTGTGTGTGTGTGTGTGTGTGTATATATATATATAATAAAAAGGCTTAAACACTAATATTCCATGGTCATAATTTATTCCATTGGAATCGTAAATACGATCCAATTCATCAGACCTACAAATTCAAAATGAAAACAGAAAAAACCACTCTGAAGTGAAAACATAATTTACAGAAAGTGTAAATTTTAGGAGAGGTGGGGGGGAGGGTTTTAGATAAGAGAAGAGAATGAATGTCGACGGATGTCTAATGCATAAAGATACATTTTGTGGTGAAATACACACACCATCGACAATTTAATGCAAGAATAATAGGGAGGGGAAGGGAAAGAGGAGGTAGGGGAGAGATGGGACGAAGGAAAGTAAAATTGTGTTTACTTAAAGGGCCGCTTTGTAATTGAGAAAATTTGACAAATTTAATATCGACTACAGGTTACAAATCAAATATAAATATATGAAGATAAATATAACGATTGTCTAATCCAGCAAGGACCTATATTTCTATGTTCAAAGACACATGCGAATACACACTAACATATACATTAAATTATGCCCATGGAATATTAGTGTTTAAGCCTTTTTATTATATCCTTACTCTGTCCAAGACATTGAGTTCTACCTGGATTCTTCCTCTTGGAATTTTTTTCCGAAAATATACATGTATGGGTATTTATATATTTTGCATATGTATGTATATTTTCCACTAATATTATATATATATATATATATAGAGAGAGAGAGAGATTTTAAGAGGGTCCTGTATTTCTAACTTTCTAATCTCCCAACCTTAGACAAACTCTGCATTAATTTTACATGCCTGTGTGCTTTAGCATGAGAGAACTTTATGGACAATGAAACAAAAAAAATTTACATAAAAAGTCACACTGTTTCTTATCATGTATGATTTTTATTTAAACAAAATCTTTTAGAAAATTATGGTCTTTTATAATTCTATGAAGAATTTCTTGAGGGCAGTCAGAATTTTTATTTTTTTACCATTATCTTCACTTTCTTGCACTCAAATTAATTCTTTGTTGTGAGAACCATATGAGAATGTTTACCTCACTTCAGTGTGTTTATTTTTCTTTTTGCATCTAAGAAGATTGGTCAGTGCTCATCTATTTGGAATATAATTTGGTCAGTTATTTTAAACAAATTTCAACTTTTATTGGGTTATTGAATATCAAATTTCATAAAAAGGGCCAAATTGATCAAAAGCTCTACTTCATATTTGAATCTCCAAGAAACTTACTTGAAAGATTAAATGTTACAAAACTTAGAACTGAAAACCTACTCTTTAATGATTTAAACTCCAAATTTAAAAGAAAAAAACACTTCCAAATGAATGAACTTCATTTTGTTTAACATCTGTAAATTTTTTTTTTAATCATTTCACCTGAAACAAGGCAGTAGTGCCACTAGTATGCAGAGGGTTACAGGGAATGAGAGTGAGAGAAAAGAGTGAATATAGGGAGGATTGAGGAAAAGACAAAAGATAAACAGGATTCAAGAAGACAGAATATGATGATTGATATTGCATTTAAATTTTTGAAGATTCTAATTATTAGGGAAGCAAGAAAATAAAAGGGAGTTCCACAGGTGGGAAGTGTGAGAAAAGAAACTGTTAGAGTAGAAGTGGCAATTGCATTTATCTATTTCAACAGTAAAAGGGTGGGACCTTGATGTCAATCTAATAGCAAGCTTAAATTCATGTATTTAGGGCACTAGAGAAAAAGCTAGTCAAAGCAGTTTCCATGGAAATATTTGTAGAAAAGACAGAAAGAAGCCCTGTCATGTTGGTGAGGAAGTGACTGAAGTCAAGATGCCAAGTCAGGATCGCTTACATTACAGATCCTTCTTTTGGATTTTGTCAAGAGCATTGGACCAGATATGCCATGACTTCTTGAGAAAGATAATGGCATGGTTTCCCATTACCTCTTCCTTTGTTTTCAACCCAGTTGTTCTTCCAGACTGGTTGCCACCCAAAACCTAAAGGTCCAGGTCTTTTCCAAGATCATAGTGTGGAAGGACTATAAAAGACTTGATCAGAATTTGAACTTCCTGATACCATTTTTTGTACATCCTTTATATAAACAGAAATTTATTGAATCAAGCTAATAAAATTGTCAAAATATTGCTGCATCCTGGGTCTGATGATAAACTATATCCAGCAGCAATGCTTCTGATCAGAAGGTTTTCAGGTTGGTAGCACATGTTAGGGTCCCAGCTATGGGCAAGTAGTTAACACCAAAACTGGAGTCAAAACACTATGAAAGTGTATAAGTGGATTTTTATAGTAAAAGTACCAGCTACACAGTTTTGAAAAAAATATTATCAGCAAAAAATCTTTGAAAAAAAATATTACCAGCAATACATTTGACTCCCGATAAAAGCCATCTTTACATAAATACGTCAATGAAACCTGATCTACAAACTAATTTCATACAAAGAATACATATTCTCTTTGTACCAACATATCCTAAAAATCTTGTTGGCATTAAATAACCCATGAAGGTGTTGATATGTTGTAAAAGAAAATAAGCCAAACTAAACCAAAATATTGCTTACAAATAATGCAACCTCTTCATTTCTGTCCAATTTTCTGGGATGAGAATTTACTATTGTTTACATAATTTACTTGCAGACTCATGTCCTCATCTTTGTTGCTGTCATCACAACATTTCAACCATAGTGACCTTTGACCCTTTTCTATCAATCCAGGCAACCTTTAGGAAATTTTGAACACCCTTTTTATTTTATCTACAATAGTATATTGTTCTCATTCTGGGATATCAAGATATGATATCCTTAGACATGGATAGCCATATCTTGGGATATCATATCCTATACATTTTTAGTATTACTCAGATATTATTAGTCCTGTTTCCACTGAGTCTGAGGCTGTATTACTTGGACCAGGGATTGAACACACAATTACTATGCAACCAAATTAATGAATCATTACTTTAATCCACTAGGATTTAATAACTGAAGAAGGCCGGAGGATTAGCTGAAATGTCATGATAATGACAACAAAAATAAGGATATCAATCTGAATGCAATTAATTCAATATTTAAATTCTGACATAAAACTATTCACATGTAAATAAGTCTAGATTTTCTATGGAAAATATTGTGGATACAGTTGAGTGGTTAAAAGATCATGAAACCTAAATTTGAATCTCAGCATGGTCGATTTGTCAAGAAAGTGACAATAACATCAGCTTGGGGAGACAATTCCAGTGTGCTACACCATTAGGAATTGCCTGAAAACTATATCACAAGTTGATCTATGCCTAATGTGTGAAACTGGCTTGATGGAACTCTTCAGAATCAGTCAATGGTTGTGATAGCATGGAATAACAAGTCATTGTGACTGAAGGTTTAAGCACACTGCTGAACATTGCCAGATTATACACTCACTCCCAGAAACTGCAACTAAGGTCTGATCAGCATAGTTGCAGTATAAACCACAGATTGGCTGTGTGGGTGATCAACCTACACAAATGTGCCTGAGCAGACATCTGAAACAGGGATTAGTTAGCCACTTTTGCTGACATGTTTACTTGGAAATAAGAAGGCAGCCATTTTATGGGAAATATTTATAGATCAAAGTGCAGGCTGATGCAGTTCCAAAGGTAATTGGAGGATTTAGAAGAAAAAAAAACCAACATTACATAAAAGAAGAGCTTTAATTAGATTAACAGTTTATCCAGGTTACCATATTCCTAATCTTTGGAAATAATGTATTCACTCTAACTTCAGCAAGTCAATAAAGTCATTAAGATACAAGGGGTTACTGAGTGTTAGAGAATATGAGAAAAAAAAAAAACACTATAAAGGAGAGAAAACAATAAAAGAATAAGAATGAAGAAGTCAGAAGACAATAATTAACATTGAATCTAAATTTTTGAAGACTAAACTTGACTAGAAAGCAAGAAGCCAGAAGAGAGTTCCACAAGAAATTGGTTTCATGGTTACATCTAGCCATTTTAACTGCAAAACAATGGGACCTTGCTGCCAATCTAGTACTGCACTTAAATTCATAAATTCTAGGTACCACAGAGAAAAGTTCATCAGAACAATTACCATGGAAGTATTTATAGGAATGGCAGAGAAAAGTGACATTATAGTGGTGGGAAAGTGACTGAAGGTGAGATGCTAGGTCAGGACCTATATTAGAGATTCCTCTTTGGATTTTATCAAGAATCTGTAAATATACAGCAGAAGCACCAGACCAGATGTGGCAGCTATATTCAAAGCAAGGACGAATGGTACACCTATAAATATGTAAGATAGTTTGAAAGGTTTGGTTTGTTTTATGGCATATCAACCTCAATGGGTTATTTAATGCCAACAAAATTTTTATTGCTGGTAATGTTTTTCTTCTAAAATTTATTTCTTGGAATATTTTTCCTTGAGACAATCTATAGCTCATCACATTTTTTCCAAAGAATATATAGCTGTTTGTATTGCTGGTATTTTTTTTTAAAGTATTGCTGATAATAATTTTTCCTTGAAAAATTATTGCTGGTAATAATTTTTTTTTATTACAAAGTATTTCTGGTATTAAAACCTATTTTTACACAAGTCTGGATGTTAACTATTTGCCCAAAGCTGTGACCCTAACAGGTGCTACCACCCCGGTTTAGGGTGCAGCTGGGAACATCAGCAATTAAGAGGTGGTTCCACACTCCTCAAAACCTCCTGATCAGAGGCTTTGCTGCTGGATGTAGTTTATCATCTTACCCAGGACATGGATGTAGTTTATCGTCATACCCAGGATGGATGTAAGATAGATACTTGTGAGAAAAAAACTGTCTAGCATGACATAGCGAACTAAATTTCCCAGGAGCCAACTTAGCAATTGATTCAATATAATCTTTCCATTTTTGTCAGCCGAAAACGTTAGTCTGAGAAGGTTTTCATTCTTTGTTTATTCTGAAGCAAATTTACATTTGCCATGTAATAATTGCAATTTGGAACATGTCTTCAGACCATTAGCTTTAAAAAGTTCACGTACACTAAAAACAGATGACATCTGCTGACATATTAATCGATTTTTATACACGAGTGCATTATTGACTGGCTCCTAAATCATAATTTTCTCACTCTTTATATCATAGACTCAAATATATGTTTATAAATGTTTATAATGAATCACAAGAGAGATGAAATCAAAAGAATAAGTCATATATCTTTAATAATTATATTTATATAATCAAGTAAAAAGAAAACATCTTTTCCTTCTTTGCATTTCCCTTCTGCATTTTTTTTTGTTTTGGATCTTCCTTCGATAACAAAATGAACACAAAACAAACAATTATAAGATCATTTTTGTCATTCCCAAAGTTAACTCCATCATGCATATACCTCACAAAAAAAAAAAAAATAAATAAATATTCATCTGATCATAAATAACAACAATAGCAACAAATATTTCCAACAATCCCACACCCACAAAAAAAAAAAAAATGTTACCTATAACAATAGCTTCTAATGAGAATAATGTACTGTGTACTTACCAAATATTACTTTTACCTGTCAGAGATTTTGAAGAAAAACAGTCAACTGTCAGTGCAGCCGACAATGAGAGGGCTGTAAATTTCATTATGACAGTGTCAAAAACAATTATAGGCTGCATCATTCACTTCCTACCATTTTTATGAAACGCCAACCATGAGCTGCAAATCAGGTGTTTTTCCTACCTGTCTCATTGTATCCCACTAAGCAAAAAGTAACAATTTTCTGCACATTGCGATTGTCAGACAAGCATTGGCAGTAAATAAACAGAGGAAATTTCACTTTTATTTCATGGTGCCTATGTATTTACCTTGACATACCCTGATATTTATTTGTGTGGTGTGCTTAAGATCATTTAGGGAGATCAAAATTCCCCAACTCCCCACCCACTCCACTTATAAAGACATGTAATGAGGAAGCAGGAAGTATTCGGTATTCAACTTCCTACATTATCTTTTCTTTATTTCCATATATATATATATATATATATATATATATATATATATATATATATATATATATATATATATTGAAGATTTATATATAAAATGTGTGTGTGGGTGTGTCAGAGAAAAAAAAAAAAGGACACACGTAGATAAATAAACATATATTTATTTACAAATGAGCATTCCATATTCATTATATCTTTTTACAAAAACATACATTCTCTTTATTTATTTGATCCCGCTTTGTGTATATATTGGAATTTTTTTTTTTTTTTTTTTTTTACTGTCACTTATACCCATTCTTAAAATATACAAGGGAATGCTGAAAGGTTCTCAGCTGGACCAAGAAGGAGGTCCCTTTCACCCAACTAAAAATCCATTTAGTCATTTGTTCACATTTTAAAAAGTGAATCAGACAAGGAACTTTTCAGCCCCCCCCCCTCACAAAATGTATTTCCTTCCATATAAAGTACACTTCTTTTTACCAATAAAAAAAAATACTTCGAAAATCACTGTGCCATATGGATCAATAATTGGGTTACCAGCACTGAAACAACAGTTAAACACCCCTGTTTGGCATACTCAACCCCTGATGAACCCAGAACTAAATATTATACAAGATGTGGCAGAAATACCTTTCACATAAAAGTAAAACATTAGCAAGAAGACAATATTGCCTAAGTTCTCTATCACCACATAGGTGACAGTTTAAAATGTGAGAGCTATTTCTATCACATCCTGTAACTAATGTCTTACCATTATTTGGGAGCTATTTCTATCACGTCCTATAACTAATATCTTACCATTATTTGGGAGCTATTTCTATCACGTCCTATAACTAATGTCTTACCATTATTGGGGAGCTATTTCTATCACGTCCAAAAACTAATATCTTACCATTATTTGGGAGCTATTTCTATCACATCCTATAACTAATATCTTACCATTATTTGGGAGCTATTTCTATCACGTCCTATAACTAATGTCTTACCATTATGTGGGAGGTATTTCTGCCATACCCTGTATAATTATAAATGATTAAATTAAGATTACAAATCAAAATAAGGTTAAAGTATAAAAAAACTAGTATTAGACTAATACCTAAACACTCAAGCTTGAGATATTAGTCAACAATGAGTCCAAAATTAAATATATATATATATATATATATATATATATATTTATAAATGATTGAATTACAATTACAAATCAAATAGAATAGAAAAAAATACTATAATATCTTCAACTGAATATGATTATTTTTCCCCTACATATTCTTTACATGAATTATAGTTATGTGTTACATGGCAAGATTGTTCTAGTTCCACATGCCATGCCTTTTCTTGATATCTCAATTTCAGTTATTTCTCTTTTGTATCTCAACTCTTAAGTTTTTGTTCACCTCTGAAGTGGCCATGTATTGAACTCTCAACACTTTGGGTCAAGTCACTGGATTAGTTGAACCAATGCTTTTATCCAATGGACCATGTGTCCTTGGGGAACTAGAATGATCTTACCCAATGGACAAAATAAAGGGTTTGGTTTTCATTGTAACCCATGGAAGGTTACTGAATAGAATAATCAAACAAAGTTTGGTAATGAACAATAATACTTAGAACATGAACAACACATATAAGATTCACCAGCGGTGCATAGAAGTAGTCAACTGCTAGAAGTGAGTCAAGTGAATTCCGCAATGAATCTCAAACTGCAGACTAACATACAGTATTTACTACTGTATTTATGTGAATGGGGACATACACATTATCGTCCATATGTATGCTATAACAGTTTTAAATTCCAATGTATATCACCTGATATATCCTGAGCTAAAATGTAATGAATATAACAGTAAAGATGAGGACAACACTCTAGACAATGTAAATAGTGTAAATAGTTACAATAGCTCATCTCAGAAATATACACAGATAGTACTGAGTAGTGAGTGCAATGCTTTCTGGGTACCCCATAAAAATTCAATATTAACCCCTTGCTCAACATAAACTTATATAAAAGTTTTTACTGAAAGTGTCTTTTTCAGACACAGATGAATAAACACGTCCCAAACATAACAATTCAAAAACCAGCTCCAGATGTGTTTATATGTCAAGCTTGATTCTTTTTGTGCTCTTCTTAGCTTGAAACAAGTCCAATTGTCAACTCCTACATCTGGTAGAGGTTTTAGCCACTGCTCAGGTATTTCAAGTTACCATATTAATAACAAATAAAAACATCTGTCTGAAAATGAAACATTTTCCCAAAATAATTGTCAGGGAAAGGATTAAATCTAGACAACTTAAACACTTGAGGTTGACATTAATTTCACAGTTTAATATAATAGCTATGTCAACTCAAAAATATGTACCGACTAAATATAATGTTTATGGCAAAGAAGAAATATTCATGGATTAAAAACATAGTAATTGCTTTACAAAACTATTTTGTTTGTGTTTTGGGTTTGAAAATAAGGATAACAGATATAGACTTTTGAAAATGACATTGACAGAAATGCATTACTTAAATAGGTAGTTACAGCTTGCTTTTTCATCTGGTTACCCATGGCTGAATTGGTAGGGCAACTTTGCCATACAGATGAAGTGACTTGAAGCAGCAGAAATGTTGTTCTACAGAAGAATGCTGAGAATACCATGGACCAAATATGTAAGCACAGTTTTTGAGAAAAAGCAAAAAAAAAGGACACTTATATGTAACATCAGAAAAAGTTAGTTGAAATTTCTAGAGCACATAATGAGGAAAGAGGGCTTGGAAAATCTGATATTCACAGGGCAGATTGAAAGCAAGAGGGACAGAGGAAAACAATGCATAACCTACCTAGCGAGCTTGAATAAATGAATGGTGTAAGAAGGTTTTAGAGAGATAACAAAATGATAAAGTTTTTTTAAGAGCTACAAAGGACAGGAAATTGTGGAAAGCCATGATTGCCAGCGTCATGAAGGGACACAGCATATAGAAGAAGAACTGACTGGTTGCTTTTCACTGTACCTGTCAGTTAGCATTTATTTCAAGATGAATTGCGCCTTTCTTTTCCAAATGTTTGCATTTTCTTGATTGCAAAAAATTTGTTTTCATCTTCCGACTTTTCTACAAAAGTAACAACCACCCACCCTAACCACCTTACTATATAAACATCAATCTATCAAATATAGTTAAAAGCAGTCATGTTTATTCTTATATATGTGTTTAAGTGCTTGTATATCTTAGTATATTATTAAGTATGGGTTATATAGATTTTACTGATTGCATGAAATTAGGGCTTTTTCATACTCTTTGCTGACTTTATAATAAGTAGCTTAAACTATTCTGGCAGTAGAAAGGAGACAAAGACTTTTGCACCCCAAGTTTTAGTTTCTCCAACTTAAGGCAAAACCCCAAAATGTAGATATATAAAAGAAATATATAAGTAAAAGAAATTCATTCATTTGAATGAAGACACCAGATTATTTTTTCTTTGTTTATTTCTCGATGGACATCTCAATCCATGTAATTGTATATATTTGCAATTCAGTAAGTATACCAGCTCTTGTATCCCTCTTCATGATGAAGGAAAAGAAATGTCTTGCTCACTAAGGGAGGAGAACATTTTATAAAAAATAAATGATAAAAAAACATTTAGATAGATAAGGAAGAACTGAAAAGTTCTTAGTCCAACCCACTTCCTGAAATCTGACAAAATTATCAAACATCTCAAAGGGCTCTTGTGAATTTTTTCAGCACTCTTCCCATATATATGAAATCATTTATTTATGGAATCCCCCCATGATATATATATATATATATATATATATATATATATAACCAAATGGGTAAATATAGGTAGATATATGGACAATTGTATACAAATACATATAAATACAATATAGTATGAGAAAAAACAGTGCTCAATGTAAAGTAACAGACCTAATTTAGAATTTGTATTTCTTATTTCCAACATTTTTTCAATCTTAAAAGTTAATCTATGCTTAAATTCAAAATTAAAGTACGATTCTTTTAAATTTTTTTAACCCCAATAATATTCCACCCCAACAATAACATATCTTGTATGATCCCGAAAAAATTAAAAAAAAAATGATGTCAACCCAACATGTAAATAGAAATAAAAAAAAATATAATTCCGGCAGTTGAAAATAGCTTTGACATCAAACTCTGAGTTGTGCAATTAATGTAAGAGATTATGCATATTTATATATATATATATATATATATATATATATATATATATAAAAGGAAAACAAAAATATTGGCAGAACCAATGGACAGCTTACCAAAATCTCTTATCCAGATACAGTCTCAAATAAAAATGACAAAGAAAAAATAATGACCTGAAAGCAAACTTACCTACTCAGTAAAGTGCTCAAAGACTAGATTGTCTAGGCCAAGCAAAAAAAAAAAACACTTACCAATGTTAAATCCTATGAAAGGGCAGCTCCAGTCATGCTTTGATTTTCATGCAACCTTCAGATGACTTTAACAGCCTATGGTGTGTGTGCTGATCTATATATATATATATATATATATATATATATATATATATATACACACACAAAGATTGACTGGAAAGTTCCTAAGCTGGCCAACAAGTTGTATTCTGGTGCACTTACATGTTTTTACTCTACCACAGGTGTGTCGACTTATGTCATATTCAGCCTATGAACTTTTTAACTGACCCTTCTATACAGGATGTCCACCATATTATGTACTCTCTCTTCAAATGACAATAAATACACCTATATTAATCAACATATGTCAGTAAAATTTTCAAGCTATACTTATTTTTAAAAATGATATTCACCATTTATAAATCCCAGGAGCCACACGATGTAGGGGGTTACACAGTAATGAGCATAGTTTTTGCAGACATGTGGGGAAGATAATAGTTAACCCTAGAATTGAACAGGTTATGATTGTAGTGATTGAGGATGCATCTTGTCAGGAGTCAGTTTCACAGAGCATCAGTTCATGAGAAGAAGCTGGTCAAGTGTAACCTACATCTCACCTAAGGAATACAAAGACAATGAGGGTGGTTCACTACAATGTCCAGGTCTTAGCCGTGAAGGTTAGAACTGGTAGAACGAAGGAATATAGTTCATCAGAACACTTTCCATGGAAACAGAAATAAAGCAGTGAGAGGCTCATGACATTTTATCTGTGACAGAGAGGTTGCAAAGTGGAAAATACTTTGTCACCAACAAGAATGGACTCTGTCAAGACTGGAAACTGGAGACTGGGCAGTTACTGCCTATATATGTGTTATGGGATCTTACCTATAATAATAATAGACTATTCCATACTTAATAAATACTGCACCTCAGGAGTAGGCAAGGAGTCAGTTGTTCACTTCTGAACCGACTGTTCGGGTGAACTCTCTACCTTCGGGCAGGGAGGAACCCAAACGAGGCTATGCCAAGAGGCAGAGTCTCGTTCGGGGAGGTAAACTGGCCCTGAACCCATTTATATGGATTCAATGGGCATATTTTTGGGCCGAGCCCACGGGAACTGACCTTGTGTCATATGCTGCCCCAGTGTGAGGGGGTGACTGAATATCGTCAGTAGTTCAAGTTGAGTCAAGAGTCGAGCCAGAGGCAGTCCTAAACAGAGTCGCGTTCAGACAATTACTGCAAGATATTGGAATGGTGATACTAGTCGGGACTGATGATAGGTCTAGGTCTGATCAGCAATGATGAAATGTCACTAGTTCGGTTTTTCAAGGCATTGAAGGTGACTAGCCTGTTTTTCACCAATTAAGCTGTTAGATCTTGGTCAGAGAAGATCAGATGCCAATATCTGGTCATCTAAAGTTTTGGAGGTGGACCTATATATCATTCTATCATCAATATAGATATTCACAAATAGGGTAGACTCTTAGACCATTTATGTAAAGTAGAAAGATGGTTGAATTGAGTAGCGAACCATTGAGGACAACTGCATTGATATCTAGGTGCCTCACTGGACTAACCATTAACAACTACATTCAAAGACTCACCAGTTAGGAACAACCAAGATACTAATTCAAGTATAAATAATGTAAATACTTATGATTTATATGAACAAGTTACCATGAGAATTTCACCTTGTTGGTAGCCACAATCTTAACATAAGATATACAGATGACACAATTTTGATAGTAGACACAGAAAGGAAACTAGAAGAACTTTTCACAAGGTAGTGAAGGAAAGTGAGAAGAAAGGACTAAACATCAATTGCAAGAAGAGAAAATGTATAGTTGTCAGCAAAAAGAACAGTCCAACATTCAAATTACAAATTGGAGTTACCAACATCAAGCAAGTACAAAAATTTAAATACCTCAAAAGTGTTTTAATAGAGGACAGAAAGTGCAACACTGATATTCGAAGCTACATTGGGATAGCAAAAGATGACTTCCAAAAGCTAAGAAAAGTATTAAGAAACAGAAAAATTTCATTAGAAACTTAAAAAAAAGAAAGAAGAAAGAAAAGAAGAGTGCTGATCTGTTATGTAATATCAGTCCTCCTATATGATAGTGAATGCTGGACAATCCCCTCGCAGAAGAAGAAGCTTGAAGGAAAAAAAGAAATGTGATTCCACAGATGGATACTGAGAAGACCATGAACCAAATATGTGAGCAAAAACAGGGTTTTAGAAACAACAGAAATAAAAAGAACATATACACTTGACATCAGGAAGAGATATTTGAAATTTCTAGGACACATAATGAGGAAAGTAGGCTTGGAAAATTTGATACTCAGGGTATATATTGAAAGCAGGATGAGAGAGAGAGAAAACAATACATAACTTACCTAGCGAGCTTGTGCAAATGGATGGCAGAACAAAGCTTAGGAGAGGTAGCAAAAAGACAAAGTTTATTAAGAGGTACAAAGGACAGGAAATTGTGGAGAGCCATGGCTGCCAATGTCTTGAAGGGGGATAGCATACGGAAGAAGAATTAATGCTCTTGCTCTTAATATTGAGCACTTACAAAGACTATTATCCTTCAGAAATAGGTGTGTGTGGGTATACGTGCATATATATATTTGAAGAATCGTACATGCATATATGTGTGTATATACACACGTGTACATGTAAGCATACAATTATAAAAATGAATCTGTATATATATATATATATATGAATACAGGTAGGCATATATATTTTGTTCATTTTGGCCCAAAAATCTGTCATTTTCTGTTTTAATGCTTTCTTCTGCTATTTGAATGAATTCTACTTCATGTCAATCTTCTAGATTCCTCAACTTTCAACCCCACCACCCAAAAAATGGAATGAAAGCTTTTCTATTTACAGCCCCACCCCCGTTTCACTTCCTCCTCCTCCTCCTCCTCTTCCTCTTTTACTTCTCTTCTTCCTCCTCATCTGTCAGTTACCTTGTACAAAATAAAACCCTGCATTACTCTTGCTGTAAGCATCAGCAGATAGATATCGATAGATATATAGACACGTAGATGAATGATTTTTCTACTTACTTTACTTTCATATGTCATTTCAAAGAAATAATTTTACTTATGCTTCTTTGCATGCAATAAACCAGGTTGAATGAGTGCATAACTCTGCACATTTATGGTGCTCTATTCTCTGAGGATTTTAAATGGTGCTGTGTTCCAAACAGTACCAGAAGTTTCAGTTCAAATCCTAAGCACACGAAAGGTGATACTCATTCATAATACCCTTTTAAATTAAGGATGAAAAACAGAGGAGGTTGGTTCAACTTCAAATTTTATATCCTTTGGTTCCAAAAATAAAAAGGAAAGATTACTGTATCTGATGTCATATGAAACACTTCCTTATTTACATTTAATATTACAATTGCATTCACTTTCACACAAATACCCTTGGGGAAAAACATAAATCTGTCTCTACTCTCCTCACTATGGATTAAATAGGGTAGACCGAGTTCTCTAGCTTTGGATTTCAAATGCCAATTTTCTAGGCTAAAATGTTCTTTTGATTTGGAATATTAAATAGCACAATCGGCAATCCTAAAAAGACATGGCGATTCACAGAAAAGAAATAAAAAATCTGTTAAGAGTCGTGATTGTCTACGTCCAGAAAGGACACAGCATTAAAAAGAATTATGAAGGTAACTTTTTTATGCTATCTTTCACTTGATAAAAGGCCCAAGAGCCACTGAAGGTAGAGAGTTACTTAATGAGATTGCTGAATGGACATAGGAATTCTAGATTAGGAGGTACAAGTAATAGTTTTGAGCAATTTTTTGAGAGAAAAAGGAAAGTAAAAATTTATTTACCACCAAGTATGGTAAATCTCAGAATGATATCCAAGAATGGCCTGCCTTGTGGCTGAAATATTTGTGTATTTCCCCAAAGGTTGTAGAGGTTGGTATTTGAACACAAATAAAATTTTAAATTTCAAATGCTAGTCTTTATCTTTTGATTTGGAAAATTAAACAGCACAATTTACCATTCTCATTTTGTCATGTTGAGTAAAGCTTAGTAATCAGCTGTGTTCTCAGCAATGCTTTAGTGATATTATAATGCTGTTAGATTTTCTTTCCATCAGTTCTCTGATAGTAAAGCGACAAAGTGTTTGATCAATACCATTTAAGAATGCAAGGAATAATGATATCAAGTAACAAATGACAAATTCTATAGCAACCCATTTGCAAATAAACATAAACAGTCATAGTTAAGGACAAATATAAAACCGGTCAGAAGCTCATAGTTCTTAATATAGCTTAAATGAAACACGAGTGATAATAATTGAAGAAATCATTTCATAGGAAGAAAGACAAGGGAAAAATAAAGGGGAAGATAGGTGAAAATCTATAAAAGGCAAGATGTGTGTGTGTGTAATGAATGCACAACCGCAATTTTCGATGGATTTGCACCAAAATTTACATGCACATGCTCCAAGTTAGTGGGAAGGCCAAGACTGACTTTGCATTTCACAACTCCAATCGATAGTGGAAATAATACATTTTGTACTGGCCAGAGTGAGAGCCAATAGCTGGCTGCCACGAATAGGCAGGAAGATTCTATTGGCCAGCATGAGAGCCAACAGCTGACTGACACGAATGTTAACTAGCATGCTAGCATGCAAAAAAAAATTGATAGCTGCATTCATCACAAGTGGGAAAAATTTAAATCTACATGGCACTTTACTCCAATTGGCTCATTCGCTTGCTTAAACTCAACATTGATTCTGATTCCACAGAACTGGGTTGGGTGTGAAAAAGTATTTGTTGTTAACATTCTTTTTCATTCGGTTTTTCCAGTTATGAGTCCTTTTTAAAGCTGATCGTTTTGTGTTCATTTTGTTTAGTTCTTTTTTCGTAACAGATTTAATGTTTAGTATAGAGCTTAGAAAAAATTTGCAGTGTGAGATAGGCAAGAAGTAAGGCATGTAGCAACATCCGCATGGCAAAGGGCACTCCTTTAAAGGCAAGGAAGGACAAAAATATTTTAAGTCAAGTGATAGCGATTGCTGTATGAGTCGTACGATTTTTGAATCAAGCACGGGCAACGCCGGGTCATGCTGCTAGTTCTTGATAAATGTCAGTGCAAGCAAGCAAGAAAAAAAAGCAAGATACAGAGACTGAAAAACTGTCTAACACATGTGTAGTTTCTTACTTTTTATATGCCATATCCATTCAGGATGTAGGCGATCATAACCCTCCACATCTTCCTGTGTCTTGTAGCTCTTAATAAGTTGTGTCTTTCTTATTTCTTCCAAACCCTGTTCTACCATCTCTTTACTCAATCTCATCAAGTATGTTACGCACTACATTTCTCTGTCCCTCTTTCTTCTCAATCTGAGTGTCAGGTTTTCCAAGCCCTCCTTCCTCATTAACGTGCCCCAGAAATTTCAGCTGCCTCTTCCTGATGTTAAGTATCAGTTTCTTTTTTGTTTCCATTTTCTCCAAAACCTTGTTGTTCAGTCCATGGTATCCTCAGCATTTTTCTGTAGGACCACATTTGTGTTGCTTCAAGTCTCTTCTTCAGCTTTGAGGAGATTGTCCAACATTGATTGCCATACAAGTTGACAAATATCATGTAACAGTTCAGTACTCTTTTCTTTGTTTCTAACAATTTTTTTCTATCTCTTAACACTGAACTTAGCTTAGCATAGCTTATGTAATACATCTTTGGCCATTCCAATATATCTTTGGATTATGTAAGTATACATAGAAAGATAAAAGAAACAGCAGGACAAAAAATGTGCCCTTCAGCAAGATGTATAAAATCTAGAGGGAGCAATCATAAAGGAAAAAAAAATCAGTACAGAAATGGAATGAATACACTGGAGAGTTCTTCCATAAGGACAGATGAAAGAAACCTTCAGTACATAAATCTGGGTTGAAGTCAGCATTGGCCAAGATGAAAACAGAAAGACCAGAATAGATTGTAATAGAGATGCTAACAGCCTTAGATGATTTGCAAATTGATAAGGTTACCAAAGTGATAAATGAAATATAAAAGACACATGGCCCAGTGGATAAAAATGTTGGTTCAAGTAATCAAATAAGTGGACTAAATAAAGGGTTTGGTTTGAAAGTCTAATGTATATATATCCAGAAGAAGGCTGGAGCATACAACATCCAAAATGTTGTGGATATGACAATAAAGATGAGGAGTACAGTCCAAACAATGTAAAAAGTGTAAATAGTTATAATACCTCATCTCAGAAATATAAACAGAAATATGAAGAAATTTATTTATTTCTATATCTTAATCTATTTTGTATATTACTGTCCAATACACACACACACATATATATATATATATATATATATATATATATATATATTAAAGTCAACATTGAAGTTAACACTCAGAAGTGACAAGCTGTTTCAAGCTGGATGCAATCATCAGGCCACGAATACATGAAACAGCCTGTCACCTCTGAGTGTTGACTTCAATGTTTACTTTTATATTTACATACGCTCTATCTCTGATATTGAGCACTTTATCCCATAAATATAGCACACCTTAAAACTATATATATATACATATATATATAAAACTATATATAAATATGTGTGTGTGTGTGTGAGAGTGTCAGTGTGTTGAGAAAAAGAATATCCTGTGCTAATGAAAACCCTGATTAAATGGCAGCCAGGAGAGCTTTCAATGCTGAGAATATGCAAAACCTTAAGGACTCTCAAACTTCTGAACAAGCTGAAGGCCCAACCAAAAGCTCTCTGCAGGAGCTAGTTTAAATGCTGCCCAATAGGACAGCTTTTAAGCTTATATATATATATATATATATATATATATATATATATATATATATATATATTTTGGATTTTCCTTTTGGATTTTCCACTTTTACCTTTATTTTTTTTCTTTCTTTTCATCCTTGCTGAAAAGTCCTTATTTGCAAAGTTTACCAAGCCTTTTTATTCTTGAATATTATTATTATATCTTTTATTTCTTTCAATAATTTTTCAACTATTTATTTCTTCTCATTAACATTCTTCCTTTTCTTGGGCTTTCATTTTTTTTCTTTCACTTTTTCTATTATTATATCCACATTTTGTGTAACTCAGTTATTCTTTCCTTCTTTGCTTTCTTGCCATCTTCTAATTTTTTTTTTCCAGTTTTTCAGCCATTACTTTTATATCAGCAGCTTTTTCATTTATCTTTGTATTTTGTACTCCTTTTATTCTTTATAAAGATTTAAAGGTATTTGCCTTTCTTTCATTTTGTTTTCTATCCTGTTATTTTCTTCTTTGGTTTCTCTTTTTTGACATTTCTCTTTTTCTATCAACACAAACTGAACGCCTTCTCTATTCCTATTCTCATCATTACCCATATGTATTTCATGTTCTAGCTCACCCATCACATTGTATTAGTCTACACATATCACTTTCCTCCATTGAATGATACATTTGAGTTCATCAAATTTTATAAAGTAATGTCATATCGCATGTGTTCTTTCTGCTCCAGTACAAAAATCCTGTCACATCTTGACCAACAAATTACATTACATCAAGAATCACATTCCTGCATCCAGAATACATTACCCTGGATAATATTTCCCCGAGACACTGACACATAATGCATCATTGATATGACATGTCTTGAGTTACACTGAAAAGAAGTGCACAGACATATATCAAATTGTTTAATTACTCTTTGACACACAAACCTAAATTTATTCAAATTTATTAGGAAATATTTCACTTTCACCTTACATTTACATTCTGATTTTTATTTTCAATTTTTATAGTCACATAGATATAAACATATAAGTCAATGTTTGGGGGTGGGTTATAATTTTTTTTCTCTTGATAAATATATATAGAGTGTATATATTCCTTTTCTTTACATATATACATATATGCTAATATTTTTCATTCTCTCTCTCTCTCTCTCATATATATATATATATATATATATATATATATATGTGTGTGTGCTAATCTCTCTTATATAGACATATATATATATAATATAAAAGGCTCAAACACAAATATTTCATGGTTAGAATTTATTTCATTGGATTTGTAATAACGACACAATTCATCAGACCTTTGTCTATGACAGAGCTCTACCTGGATTATATCCTCTTTGAAATATATATATATATATATAGGTAGCAACATTTTTTTTTCAACATCTTTCATTAAATATGGCAAACAAAGAAAATTTAATTTATTTTTTGTTGAGTTTTTGTTATATTCCATGCTAATAGGAATATATACTTGAAAAACAAGGTGGATAAGATAAGGAAAGGTTTATTGTAAAAAACCAGTACAATAAGAATAAAGGTAACAGTTATGCACGAAGTCGTCAAAAGTCAATCCAGGCGAGTGCTACTATTGGAAGGTCGGTAGTTCTCGCGTAAGTCTGAGTCGTACTCAACAGATCCCATCCCATAATGTCCGTTGACTTACAGATACTTATAGGTAGTTACTAACTATAGTGTAGTCACTCATGGAGGTGACAGGTTATTCCATTACATCAGTTTTAACAGCATCCTTACATTTTTCTGCTTTGTAATAGTAAGGAAGTAGAGAAATTTTCCAGAATTTTATTGTCCCAAATGCTTTTAGCTGCTTCTTTAGCCATTTTCAAGGGGGTTTGGGTATTGTTAGTTTTTCCTCATGTTTTGACTGTTTAAGTTGTATATTATTTTTGTGCTATTTCGAATAGGAGTGTTTATTCAGAGTCTTTGCAAGTTTAGCATGGCTGGAATTTGTGTGAACACACACACAAACACACATTATATATATATATATATATATATATATATATATAAAGATAAGATAAAGATATATATATATATTTTTAGTATGCTATATTTATGCATAAAAGTGCTCAATATCAGAGAAAGAGCTTCTGTAAATACAAATGATGGCCTGGTTCAAGCATATAGCAGATTGTCAGCATTTGGTGTTGGCCTCAGTGTGTGTGTGTGTGTATATATATATATATATATATAAAATTGTGTATTCGGACAACAATCCATCTTTTATACAAATTTTATTAAAAATGACTGACAAGGTACTAAGTTTTTATTTAATTTAAACATGGTCAGCATAGTGTGGCCATGTTCATAATTGATGTTAGAGAATGTTGGCTTTTCTTTTTTTTTTTATTAATAATGATTCCATTATTTTTAGCCTCTTTTTTATATGTAGATGAGGTTATTATATTTGTATTGTCTACAAGTATGTTTGGAAAATAAAAACATTTGTATAATTCTAGACACACAAAAATTCCATACATTCAGTTAAAAGTAAAAAAAAAAAAAATTCTTGATAATGGTTAAAAGAATGGGTGAAAGCCTTCAGACAAACAGAACAGCCGGCCAATTTCTACTTACTTAATGTCAAGAATAGAAAATAATTATAAGAACAGAAGAAAAGTTTATATTAAAAAAATAACCTCAGTATCTTGTTAGTCATTTTTAATGAAACGTTTGTGTGTGTGTATGTATATATATATATATAGGGGGGGGTCTATGTATATCCAACTATAGGATTGGTGTATACGGAATAAATTCCAGTAACCAAAAATACTATTCTTAAAAGAGTGCTCAATACAGAGTAGAGCAAGTATAATTTATTCAAAAATTATAACATAAACATGTTAAAAAATCACTACAAAAATAGCCATTTTGTTTTTCATGTTATAATATATATACAGGCACACATTATCATGTTACATATATATTATATATATATATATATATATATATATATATATATATATATATATATAGACACAGATTATATATATATCAATCCTATCTAATAACCTTCCTCAAACTTAAGTATTTTTCTTATGATATTTTATCATTATTATGGTTCTTCCATTTTTTATGTTCATTACTTTATTAATTTGTTTATCATCTTGCTCTTTTATTTTATTATTACTTCATTTTATTTTTTGTTCTTATTTTATTTATTATATGTATTATTTTATTTTAATAATTATTTTATTTAATATTCTTTATATTTTTTTATTTTATTTATATTTATTAATTATTAATTTATATTTAATATTTATTTTTCCATTAATATTAATTTATATTTAATACTTATTAATATACGTTTAATAACTTATATTTAATTTTATTTTTATTTAATAATTTTATTTAATAATTATTTTATTTATTATATGTATTATTATTTGTATATTATGTTTTTGTTTTATTTTTAATTTTAGATATTACCTTTTATTTATTCTTTTTTAACATTTTTTTAAAAATCTTCTCTAATTTCTAAATACTTTTAAGTAATTTTCCTTATATAAACTATCTATTAATGCTTTTTTCCTTATTTTTTGCTAGCATAAATTTCAGAGATTTTTTTTTTTTAAAAAGGAGAAAGTATAAATTTTGTTCTTTTATTTAGAACTAATATTTAATATTTTCTATTTTATTTTTAAAATTATATAAATAATAATAGTAATAATGATATTGTTTGAATTAATCAATTAAAAGCTTAAAATGTGCACTTGTTTGTTGATAAACTACATTTTCTAATTAAATGTAAATGTTTCACAAATATTTTGATTAAAGTGAAAGTATTTTATATATATTTTTTTAACCCTTTTGTGTCTGGTCTTAAGATTTTGACCATGGGTGTGTGTGTGAATATTATATATTTATATATATATGATAAAATATGTGTGCATGTGTTATACCCATATACATATATATCATCCGTGTTTTGGTGTACCACAGCTCATCAGCATGGCTAGATATCTTTTAATGTATTATATATGTGATGAATATAAATACTAGAGCAGTAGCCAGAGCACTCAGATCTGATGAAATGTGATATGTTAAGCAGCAGCAACAGCTGCTAAAATTCCTTTTCTCCATAGTGTTCAACCAGCAAACAAGAGCATAGTCATCCACAGAGAGACTGTTTCGTTATATCACAGCTCATTAGTGTGGCTAGACATTGGATTGCTACAAGCCGGGATTGAAAGTCAACTAATTTGGCATTGGTCAGAGACTCTACTCCTAAGCTACATGGCAGTGAAAGGGAATCGTTTAATGTATTATATGTGTGATGGATATATAAGCGCTAAACCAGCAGCTCGTACACTTCATTCTGACAAAGAGCAATGCGTAAAGCATACATATGTACATTTTATCATATATATAAACACACACACGTAATTTGTATTTAGGCAGCAATCCCTCATTTATGTATGTTTCATTAAAGATAACAAACAAGGTACTGTGATTAAGCTTTTTATTTAATTTTTCTTGTGTTCAAAAAAGTTTTTTTTTTCTGGACACAGAGTGTGTGGAAACTGTCCAGTGTTCTGTAATTAAATATTGTCAGCTATATTTTTAGCCATTATTGAGGGTGATTTTATTTTTACTTTTTAACTGGATGTGTGGGTATATGGATATACATACACAGTTTATCATATATACCCACATACAAATATATATTTATATATATATATATATATATATATATATATATATACACATATACATACATATATATGTATGTTATATGTATTACATGAAATGCTGTCAGTCAGCCTCAAAATCTGAACAAACTATCATATATCAGATATTTTCTTAAAGATTTCTTGGGCAAGCTACGAACTTTTCAGCACCCTTCTCTCAAAAAAATATATATATATATATATATATATATATATATTAACTTCCGTGTTCTGTTATAGTGTATTTTATCATATTTTGTATCATATTATTCCTCCATTATATTTATTCATTTTATTTCTAGATTTGCAGCATGGTTTTATATCGTCTTATTTTATGCTCCATATTTTATACTTAGATAATTATATTGTTGTTGCTGTTTTCTATTTATTTGTATTTATTTTATCATTTTTCTCTATTTTTATACTAAATGGCTTTTTTTTTCTGACATTTTTGTCATGCTTTATATTTTGTTATTAGTTTATCCTGGGACTCTATATTTCTGTTTTCTCTTTTTTTTACTCAGAATATTTTATTATGTTCAACGTTTTGTTTTTATTCTATTTATATGGATTTTCACAATAATTCTATTTTGTTTTTCTGCATATTGCATTTATTTCATATTATATTGTTTATCCTTTCCTTCTATCTACATTTTATTATTTTTATCTTGTTTTATTTCATATTCGGTAATGTTTATTGTGTTTTGTTATAATTCAGCCAATGTTTTTTTGATTTTCTTTTTTCTATTTTTGTATTAAAAGAGAGAATGTTTTATTTATATTATCTTATTGTATCATATTGTATCATATTCCAATTCATTTTTTTATATTTTTTTGTTTTAAATTCTGTTCCATTATTATCTTGTATCATAATATGTATGTTAGAATTATATATATATATATATATATATATATATATATATATATAATATATATAAAATTCAAATGACAGATATTTTCTCTCACTTAATTATAATGATCAACTAACTTTTCCAAATTATGAATAATCCTTCTCAGACAAGGAGGAAATTCCATCAGAAATTGTCTTAAGTTCATTATAGAAGAAAAGCACAAAATATGGTCAAAGCATTTGACTTTCTTAAGTCATCATCAGGGTATGTTGAGAAAATTGATGATGTCTTAGGAAAATCAATATCTTGAACCATATTTCTCATCCTTTTTTTCCAAAATGAACTTTGGATAATTTCTGATGGAATTTTGTCCTTATTGGAAAAAGGTTCATAATCTAGAAAAATCAGTCATTAAAGTTAATCAGAACAAAATGTGTCATTTTTAATGATATTTGCCTTAAAGAACATTTGCTGCCCATATATATATATATATATATATATATATATATACATACATGAAGAAAAATATATACGGAAAAAACAAACAAAAATCCTTATATACAATTATGCTGTTTTAATGTTAATATGTCAACGTCGAACGTTTTGGTCTAATAAACCATCTTCAGGACATATTCATAAATTATAACATTATCAATATTATCATATTAACATTAAAACAGCATAATTGTATATAAGGATTTTTGTTTGTTTTTTCCGTATATATTTTTCTTCAAACTGTTGGATCTATATCCATATATTTGCTTACATATATATATATATATATATATATATATATATATATATATATATAAACAGAAAATATATTAAAATAATTATCGGACTTAATCTATTTCATAATATCTTGTCATTGTTTAAGTTAATTTCACTCTCTTGTGGACAAAATTTCATGAAGTTACAAGGAAAGCAGAGATTTTCTTATGGATGATAAGAGAAACTTTGGAACCAACTAAAATTCATAAAATTCATAGAAAATTAAAAATTATTCAAAGAAACTGCTTTGTTGAAAACTGATAGAAACAAATTCATTTATTTCTTCTCAAAATTAAGCAATGGATGTTGAATCCATTTTAGGTAAATATTGTTAGTTATGATAGGTCACTCTAAAAGTATCACTGATACCATGTAACCAAGTATCATCTGTCACACTGACGATAAACTACATCTGGCAGCATGCCCTCCAATCGGGGAGATTTGTAGATTTATGAGTAGCGTCAAACCACCTCTTAATTGCCGTTGTTCCCAGATCCACCCTGACCTGGAGGGGTAAAACCTGCTAGAGTCCCAACTATAAACAAATAGTGAGCCCCCTAAACTAAAGCAAAACACTATAAAAATATATAAATACATTTTTATAGTAAAAATTCCAACAATACCTATTTATAGTAAAATGACCAATTTATCTGTAATTGAAGAAATACAGATGCATTCAAAATATTTAGGTTTCAGCATTAAATAACCCATAGAAGTGTTGATATGCAGCTAAAGAAAACCAAGCAACCACCATGAAAGAAATTTCATGACATCAATCCATATAATATCCTACAATCTCTTAAATCAAACTGTATTCCAAAAAATAACTTTAACAAACCTCCAACATAAAACACAAACAACACTTCCTCTAGTAATTATGTCTATGCAAACATGTATATGTAAAAATGCTGAGTATCATCTACCATGTATTCAATTGTGAAATCAGAATGACATATTTTTATTACTTCAAAACTCCTAATAAAATTAAATTTCAGCATTAAATGACCCATAAGGAGTTGATATGCCATTAAACAAACAAAAACTGCCGCATGGGTGGGTCATCAGAAACTAAACTAGTTCCACTACCAGGATCTTCTGAAAGAGGAGGTTTGCTGGATACCCATCAAGATTAAATACAAGACCTGTCAAAGTGTTAATGAATCTTCTTGTAGGGCTCAAAAGCCACCTAGCACAATGAGGTAGATTGGGTTCTAGTGCTATGTATGCAGTCAGTGTGGTGATTACTGAGCAGAGAGCTTTCTAGACTTAAATCAACAGTCAGGGTGATGGGTTCCCTTGATGGAATAATTTTCATATGGCCATGATCAAGGTGAGCCTTCAAGTCAGAAGACATTGGCTGGGGTTTGACCTGGAGAAGGATAAGCTCCAATATGTCTACTTCCCCAAGACATACTTCACACATAGGAATACCTCTCAGGCATTCAATGTAGATATGTGAAGGGAATGGGTCAGAGGCTCACATGTGCAGTGACCCAGGGATCCCATATATATGGGTCTGGTGATGACGATTATTGTTGGCTAATGAAAATGTACAAGAAGAACTCATTGCAATTTGGTATGACATATTCAAAATTATTTTCGGCTTTCCCATAACTTATATAGCTGAAACGTTTTTCAATTATGCAAATTAATTTCTGTCAAAAGTTTTGAGAAGAAGAAGAACCACTATTATTGATTTATTCCAATTGTTGTCTTTATCCTGATTATTAAAAGGGTTGATTGATAAATCAGGTTTCTAATCCTTTGAAACAAGTTATGGATCAAAATAAAACACTGGTATCAAAATGAAATAAATTTATTTCTCTTCAAAATTCCAAAGATTGATCAGTTAATTAATCCTATAATCCTATCAAGCAAGTTTTAAACAGACATGATTAATTTTATAAAGCAAGTTTTAAACGGACATGATAATGAAACTGGTATCAAATTAAAATCAATTTATTCCTTTTCAAAGTTCTAAGGATTGATAAGTAACATACTTAATCCTATAAAGTAAGTTTAAAACAGACATGATAATAAAACTTGTATCAAATTAAAACCAATTTATCAATTTATTTCTTTTCAAAATTCCAAAAGTTGATTAATAAGTTAATCAATCCTATAAACAAGTTTTAGACCAGATAGAATGATGAAACTAGTTTAGAAAAGGAAGTAAATTTACTTCTTTGCAAAACACAAGATTCATTTATTAACATAGTCCCCCATTCAGTGCTACACAATTTTCCAAACAATTCATCTAAGACAGTTTCTGGTTTACTTTTAATCTGATTGCATTCAGAATCTTCAAAACGGATACCACATGAAAATATACTGACCTTTAAACACCTCTCTCGATTTTAAGAAGAATCTGATCTTGCCAAATCATGGCTGTATGAACAGGATGCAACAACTGTAAATTTTATGTTTCTCACAGTTTGCACTGTTTGTTGACTGCAATCTGGTCTTGCATAATTGTGATGCTGAAAGATCTTCTGTAGAAGAGAAACAAGCCCATAGTGCAAGATACTCTGGACAGTGTGCATCTGGTATGGATGGAGTGAATTGTTTTCCTTCATTCACTACTCTATGCCATCAGATGAGTTATGTCCCCTTGATGAACTGGCCATTTGGGTGAATCATGATTGATTAGCACAGGTGGCACTACTGATCCATTTGAATAAACAGTATTTGCACTCATTAATTTGCACATTTTAGATATATGGTATGACTTTAAGTGCTGAACAGTAAATATAGGCAGAGTTCCTATTGCTATTCCAGTCTTGCCAAAAGTGTGCACATAGAAGACATGATTGATTAATTGATTTGTTTTTTACAGTTTATCAACCCTTTGTTGGCTGTTTAAAGCTAAAACATATTTTGGATTGTCAGAATAATCCCCCAACCCCTGAGTGAATATTGTAATAACAATTTTTGGGAGAATAACAATGATCTTTCCAGATACAACTCCTACTATTTAACCCACAGCTGGGGAGTGGAAATGAATTCATATCTTTCCCAAGGTTATTTGTGCCTAAGTGAATGCAATTAACCTGACTGGAATTCAAACCCAACTCTCCGATTTTTGATTCTGAACCACTATACATTACACTACCTGCAAATCCTAGAAGACAGAAGACTTCATGAGTAGGGTGTGATAAACCTTTGTCAATTTGAAGAATTCTGCTGATAATTAGATGCAATTTAATCAATGACCTTATCTACTAGACCACTGTCAGTGACACAAGGTTGTGGAATTTTGGAGCTTTAAACCTAATGTCTATTCTATTCCAATCCAAAGTTCTGATGAGAAATACATTTTTATATTTGTCCTGTTGTGAATAGATTTAACAAAGAAGACAGAAGCAAACTTGTTGCCATTTCAAGATCAGACACAAGCTCACCATTATAAAGCCAGATATTCATCTTATCGCTAAAATGCATCAAGTAGTGAAATTGTATATTATAGTGGTTGATACTCAAGTCTCCACACAAACCAAATGTGGACAATATGTTCTTGTCTATGGGCAATTATAGTCTCCACTGCTGATGTTTTTTAGTTACTTCTGTTTTGGAGAACAGGAGGGATAAGCTAGCCTCAAAGTAGTTGGACCTTGGAGGAAAAGATGGGCAGCACATGTTGAATGCTTTTCCAGCACAGACAGACATACACACTTTGCATATTTAAATAAGGCTACCACAATAAACTAGAAGAATCCCACTTGAATTATTATGTGAATCTGTTGTTCTTTAATCCAACAACCTTAAGGCCTGTCAAAACCACATTAAATTAATTTTTTTTTTTTTTTAAATTGTAATTGAAATTTAATGGTGTTGAAACTAGAATGATATAATCTCATTTTTTTTTAATCATTTCACCCAAAGTAAAGCAATAATGCCACAAAGACACAAGCAGTTACTGAGTATGAGAGAATATGAAAAAGAAAAAAACATTATTATGGAGAGAGGACAATAAAAGAACAGGAATTAAAAAGATAGAAGATAAGAATTGACTTTGCATTTAAAGTTTTGAAGATCAAAGTTGGCTGGATAGCAAGAAGCCAGAAGAGAATTCCACAAGCGAGAGGTGTGAGAAAAAAGAATAGAGCTTACAGTTACATCTAACCATTTCAACTGTAAAATGTTGAGACACTGCTGCAAATCTAATACTGCACTTAAATTCATAAAGTCTAAGTACCATAGAAGAAAGTTCATCAGAACAATTACCATGTAAATATTTATACAAAAGGCACAGGGAAACTACATTATGAAAAGTGATTGAAACCAAGATACCAGGTCAGGATCAATGACATTGCAGATTCTTCTTTGTGTTTTATCAAGAATCTCTAAATACCTAACAGAAGCACCAGATCAAATGTGGCAGCAATGCATGGATGAATATAATCACCTCTCAAGATGTAGGCAATCTACAGATTTCTTATCTGTGAATTACCATAACTTCTTGAGAATACTGCCTCCACAGTTTTGCATTCAGAGTAGTCCTCCTCCTCCTAAATTGGCTGCCATCAAAGGTTAGAGAGCCCAATCTACCCTGCTGTTTAATTGTAGGGAGAAGAGATGGATTCATGCCTTTCCCGATGACCATAGTAGTACAAAATTGAACAGAATAGACTAGACCAGAATTTGAACCATTACACTAAACACAGAATATAATTTATATAAATTATATAGTAATTAATGAAAATAATTTGTTTTTTTGGTTTGATTTTTCTTGCTGTCTGTTTTAACCTGCTTACTTTAAGGTGTCATTTGAAATCTGCTAAATTGTGGTGCAAAATCTAAATTGCAGAACTTTACCAGCAGAACATGTAGAAAATATTAGTGGCAGAAATAAAACATGTCAAACCATGGAATTTGCCAGACTATAGGGCACCAGAATAGAGAAGTCCAACGTTTATGAAAAACATTTTTTTTAATTTAAAAATTACTTTTTCAAAACAAGGATGAATTCCAAATTGACAAATTTGGCCCTTTGCATTCCTAAAAAACAGTATCAGGTAACAAAAATATTAAAAACTATTTATGTATTAAATCTCTATCTATAAAAGGCAGGATGTGTGTGTGTGTGTGTGTGTGTGTGTAACGAATGCATGGCCGCAATTTTTGATGGATTTGCACCAAAATTTACATGCACATGCTCCAAGTTAGCGGGAACACCAAGACTGACTTTGCATTTCACAACTCCAATCGATAGTGGAAATAATTGATTTTTTCATGCTTCTACAGCAGCTTTCATGTAGTTTGTGAGCATTTTGTATTGGCCCAAGTCAGAGCCAATAGCTCGCTGCCACGAATAGGCAAGAAGATTCTATTGACCAGCTTGAGAGCCAACAGGTGACTGACATGAATGTTAACTAGCATGCAAAAAAATCGATAGCTGCATTCGTCACAAGTGAGAAAAATTTAAACCTGCATGGCACTTTTTTTACTCCAATTGGCTCATTCGCTTGTTTAAACTCAACGTTGATTCTGATTCCGCAGAACTGGGTTGGGTGGGAAAAAAGTATTTGTTGTTAACATTCTTTTTTTTTTCATTCGGTTTTTCCAGTTACGAGTCCTTTTTTAAAGCTGATCGTTTTGTGTTCATTTTGTTTAGTTCTTTTTTTCATAACAGATTTAATGTTTAGTATAGAGCTTAGAAAAAATTTGTAGTGTGAGATAGGCAAGAAGTAAGGCATGTAGCAACATCAGCATGGCAAAGGGCACTCCTTTAAAGGCAAGAAAGAGCAAAAATATTTTAAGTCAAGTGATAGTGATTGCTGTATGAGTTGTACGATTTTTAAATCAAGCACGGTCAACACTGGGCCATGCTGCTTGTATATCATAGAGAAAGAAGATTGTTTCAACTCTCGTACCCTATCAATTTATATCTCAACTCTGGCATTTTTGGTAGTATCTGTTTTGCTTCTATCATGACATCTTATAAATTTTATATTTACAACATTCTAAAACTCATACAAATGTATTAAAATTAATGCAATGTAATATTTATCATTTACCAATTTATAAAGAATATGAAAATGTTTTATTCGTAAATTTATAAACATTTATTTAGTTATTAAGATAAGTGAATCAATTATAAAGAAATCTTTATTATTTACTATTTTATAAAATTTGAATTGAATTGTTTTCCAGTCAGGTTCATTATATTCACTAATGCACAAATACCTTTGGGAAATGTATGAATCCACCTCTTCTCCCCTCAGCTATGGGTTAATTAGTAGGACTTATATCAGTAAAATCATTATTACCTCGAAAAAATTCTTATAATCTAGAAATATTTTCAGGCTTGAAATAACTTGCAAAAGGTTGAAAAGCCATAAAAAAATAAATCAAGCAATTAATAATCAGAAAGATACTTCCAAAATTTTGGGGATGTGGTGAAGAAATAAGGCTTAATACATTTAACAGGGTGCTTCAAAAGCAAGCAAAATAGAAAAAAAAACCCGCGAGAAAGCTACTTGACTAGTTCGAGCAAAATGAATCAAGGAAGAAGTACTAAAAAGACAGGGTATCTCATTAAAGTAGTAAGTATTGCTGAAAACAGTAAAAGATGGGAAGTTGTAGAGAGCCATGATTATCCACATTTCAAAATATATAGCAAGAAATTATTAATGGAACAGTAGGAAGCAGGTACCTGTTGTAACTAGGAATATTTATCAGTCTTTTCTTAGTTTGGTATAAGGCCATAAAATATGGTGAATACGGAGAGAAATTTTAAAAAATAAAAAAGACAACCATCCACTTTAGCATCACACATTGAAAATGAAACAAGTAGAACAATTAAATATCTGGGAAGTGTTCTAACAAAGAACAGAAAGTGCAACACTAAGATTCAAAGGTGCATTGGGATAGTCAAAGATGCCTTCCAAAAGCTAAGCAATGTATTAAAAAGTAGGAAAATCCCATTAGAAACAGAAAAGAGTTATATCATATCAGTCCTCCTATATGGCAGAGAATGCTGGATAATCTCATTACAGATGAAGAAGAGACTTGAAGTAACAGAAATGTTGTTCTACAGAAGGATGCTGAGAATATCAGACAATGACAAAAATTTAGAGAAAATGGAAACAAAAAGGACACTTGTACTTAATATCAGGAAATTGAAATTTTTAGGGCACATAATGAGGAAAGAGGGCTTGGAAAATTTGATACTCACAAGACACACTGAAGCAAGAAGGAGAGAGGAAAACAATGCATAACCAGTCAAGGGAGTTTGAGTAAAAGGTTTAGGAGAGATAACAAAAAGACAAAATTTATTAAGAGCTATGAAGGGCAGGAAATTGTGCAGTGTCATGATCACTAACGTCCCAACAGGACATGGCACATAAAAGAGGATATAGCAGCAAGTGTTGGACAATATCCTCATGCTTTTCACAAAGGAAAATGTCAGAAAGAAAGAGTGATGAATTATTATGCAATATCTAATCTCCTATATAGCAGTGAATGTTGGACAATTTCCTTATAAAGGATGTTCCAATAACTTGGACATATTTTAAATGTGAATTAAGTTTAAGCATCTAATGATTTGGGCTATATTATTTTTCACACATAATTGCCATGACTTAAATAACATGATCCAATAGAGAAATAAATAAATTTTCACCAATAACACTGATTTATTTACTGCTGACTTTGGTCTGTCTTAATGAAGCACCCTTATATATAATCCATCTTAATGAAACACCCCTTACATGATAATGAGATTTGAAGAAACAGAGATGTGATTCTATTGATGAGTGCTAAGAATATCATGGATGGAATATGTGAGCAATGAGGAAGTCTACAGGAAAATAGCAACAAGATAGAAATTTATACTTATAATCAAAAAGAATTCAAATTACAGGAATACATGTGAAAAAAGGATTTAGAGATTTTAGCATGCACAGGTTTAATGTAAAGTTTAAAAGATGCTTAGAGTAATAAAAGACAGAAGTTTGGAGAGAATCTTGATCACCCGTGAATAACCAATACTATTTGTGTCTACTTACCAATTTAACTGTTATTTATGAATTTACAAGGCTTAGAGGCATATCATGTTGAAACATTGGTTCTCATGTGATCACAAAAGTTAAATAATGTTGTACCAGGTCAGTATCTAGATGGGTGACCACTTGGATGTGTGCGTGGTGTAATGGATAACAGAATTAGAAATCGGACAGCTGAGTTCCAATTCCAGTCAGGTTTGTTATATTCTCTTATATACACATTCCCTTAGGTTATCTGAAAAAAATTATTACTCTAAAAATATTTTTTGGCTTTAAAAAAAACTACAAAGGGTTGATAAGCCAAAAAACAATTCAATCAATCAAACTTTATGAATTTAGAAGATGAGCAAAGTCTACACTAAATTAATAAGCTTGTCTAACAATGTCTTTCCCTAATTCTAACTTTAATCTTCAATAGAAAGGTGGCAGGATTATAAGAGAATAATTATTAGCTCCCTTTGGGGAGTACTGGCAGTCATTTTCAATAATTGTGGCTTCCAGTTTTAAATATATAGCATACAGTGAACTATGATAAGTTTTTAGCCACCCTTAATTACAGCAATTTTGGATTGTGTCTCTTTTTTTCAGATAATACCGTGTTAGTATCAAGTTACTCTAATCAATGAACGATAGTTGACTTATATTTTGCAATGAAATTTCACGGAAGTAAGGAAATTGGTGAATTTCAACGAGGGCAAATAATAGGATGGCATCAGTATGGCAAGTCAAATAGAGAAATTGCTAGGTTTTGTCAGGTTAATCATCAAACGGTTAATAATATTGTCAAGAAATTTAATGAAGAAGGCCATTGTCATGTGGGACGACGTTCAGGAAGACCAATCATCGTCTCTGAATGAACGAAAAGGGCGCTGAAGATTGAAGTCATCAGAAAACGTCGTCAGAGCATCGAAGATGTCATCAACAGCATGGAAATGTCACCATATGCGATGAGAAAGAAGCTGAAAGAGCTAAGCTATCAAAGAAGAGTTGCAGGAAAGAACCCTTTGATTTCAGATGTTAACAGGAACAGGCGTATGGACTGGGCGAGAGAATTCGAGAGCAAAGATTATGAATTTTGGCAGTCTGTAATTTGGTCAGACGAAAGTAAGTTCTGCCAATATTTGAATTTGAGATAGGTTTATGTTTGGAGAACTCAGAATGAGACTTGGAACACTGAATATCTGCAGTCAACCATGAAACATGAAGGGATTGGAGTTAATGGTCCAAAATACTGTCAAATATTAGAGAAATGACTACTTCCACTATTTGAAACCAATCAGATTGACAAGAATGTCTACCTTCTTCAAGAAGATGGAGTGTCATGTCATGTGAGTAAAGTAGCAAAGACCTGGAAGGAATCGCAAGGAATCAAGTCACTGCCATGGGTAGACTAAAGTCCTGACATGAATCCAATAGAGCACGTTTGGGAGCACGTTGAACGAAAACTTCAAGAGCGTGCAATTAAAATCATGTCAGTGGCAACGCTTAAAGAAACATTGCTAAAGGAGAGGCAAAATATGGCTCAGACGATTGTTGATAACTTCATCAAATCCATGAAAAATCGAATACAAGCACTGAAACTATCAAATGGAAGACCTACTCCATACTAGTCCCAAATACTGTTTATGGTGAGTAGGGATTACGTAATAAAATTTTGAAATTGGATGTAGTTTATTTCTCCTGGCTAAAAACTTTTCCTAGGCCACTGTACAATTTCTATAATATACATTTAATATTACAGCGTTATACAGTTAGATGAGACTGATAGTCTACAGAGTCTGGGTAAACATTAAACTACCAGATACTGTAATATAAGACAAAGAAGATATTTTATACTTGGTTTATAAGGTTAATTGACTTCACCATATATCAACTCCTTTTGTGTTATTGAATAGTAAAATGTGTTTTTTGTTTGTTTGTTTTTTTATACCGGAGTCTATAGGTCGTCATCGGCCAGGTTTCTACTCATAAGGAATATAAACCCATAGGTTTTGACATTGAAAATCTTTTTGTGGTCATTAGAACTGCACCTAGTAATTGGTTGATAATTGGTAATATCAGCATTTGCCCATTAATTGGTTAACAGATTCTTTTTCATACATTTATTTTGTTTAATTTATCAATCACTTTGTATATCCGTGTTTATTACAATGCAAAAATTTCATCCCTTGGCTTGAGAATCATTGTTTACTGTAGACATACAATGAACTAAAATAATCTATATCTATAATTGTCAAAATGTGTGTGTATGTATGTGCGTGTGATCGGATGTTGTTTATGCATTTCCAGAGTTTTCATTCGATTTTGATGAAATATTTTTGTTTCATAGATAATTCTTTAGTGTCAGTTTTGAGTCCAACATAACTGGAAATAATTACAATCTTGAAGGTGAAAAACCGAAAAAAAAAAACGGATTTTTTATGCTTTGCCCAAAAATCAAAGGAAAAATTTAATATCTGTAAAAAACAGCGTACAATCAATTTAGAGATTTGAAATTTATTTCAAAAGATGCGCAATAAACAGACGGTCATGTAACATTTGCAGGCGTGTTCAATGTACGGCTGTACGAGGCAACAGGTATGTGAAATAACATTTTTTGGAGGTGAGGTGGTGATGCCTCAAGCAAGATAACTTTTGTCAGGGACATCCTTTTTCGTAAAGTTTTCAGAAACATAGAGCATAATATTTAGCGAATTAAAATAATTTTTTTTATTTAAAAACATCAGTGATGTGCTCTGAAACCTCAATGTTAGGCACCATTCTACCTTTTACAAGTAAACCCTGTCATTCTGCAATGTCTATGTGTCAATTTACCAATGAAAATGATTTCTTTTGAAAATTTGAAATGCAATTTCGTTAATGTTACTTTATTTTTATTTGGGCATGTGGATCCAGATTTTGCAACCCAATTGTTGTTACTAATTTGATTTTCGGGTGGGTTGACTTTAAACTTAAACTGCTTCAACTGAATGTTAAAAATTGGGGTAATGAAACACCTGGTCGAAGACGGGTTATACTTAATATTCTGAAAGTTTTTACGGTTAAGAATTTACATTCCTGCTTACGAAAAACAAATCTAGTGTCAATGACAAAACTAACAATGGCCGTTAACCTCAAAAAGGACCTCCAATATTTTGATTTAACTGGGGCCTTAATTGGCTTTTTTTTTTAACGCCACCAAAAAAAAAATCTATTAATCACCACAGAGAACCTTAATACCCCCATTAGAATGTTGAAAAATTAAAAACCTCTCTGCGAATGCTCGGTCTTAATGAATATTTTGACCTGAGATGGAACAAATTTTTGTTCAATTGTGGGTCCACCGCAAGGAAATTTGGCTTTCCCTGTTGACTTTTTTTTTGAAACTTTTCTCCCCAGAATCGATCCTTCAAAATACAAATCATCCATTCGCCTGTTGCATAATTTATTTTCTGCCATATATGGTCTGGAACCCCTTCTGTTTTTGAAGGGTTCTTGATAAGATCCAGAGACGGATATGCAATGCAGTTGGAAGGATCTGGCATCTCGTCTGCAGTCAAGAATTTCACAGAATTTTTTTTTTTCTCTCTGTCATTTTTTACAAATACTTTCATGGTAATTGCTCCGATAAGCTGTATTTCGTTGGTTCCAAGACTTCGAATTCAAGCGTCCTACGAGTTCTGTCATCCACTTCACCCTTTCACTGTTGAAACTGTTAAATGTAGCTTGTCTCTTCTACTCCAATATTCGACCGGTGCACATCTCGTCTGTGGAACGTCCTTCCCTATTCCTGTTTCCCTGATGGCTATAATCTTCAACTATTCAAATTTAATGACAATCGATATCTCCAGTTGCCTTGATCTATCCTTTCTAAGACCTCATCCTTTTCCTCTATCATTCCTATGATATCTCGCTCCAAATCCTCTGTAACCCATCTTGCGTACTAATGGCTTCCTTCCTTTCAGGAAATCGTCCAAATTCGCTGCTAAAAAAAATAAGGACAGAGTGGAACAGTATTTTTCTTAACTACTGACTGAAATAAAAATTACCAATTATAAAACAAATTAATCCCCCCAATCCTCATGGACACCACCTAACAAACTGCCCTAACAAATATGTAATAGAGTAAAATCTTGGGTTTAATAAATAGAAAAGACATTTCAAAATAAGTAAACTTATAGATTTTTAGAATTCTTAAATACAGTATATAAAAAAAAATATATCCTATTTCAGGTCCATGTTGCGACTATCTGTATGAAACATGAGGACATGATGTCAATCATTCTAAATCCAGTCATCATTTACATAACAAGTTTTCCCTGCGTGCCAGGAACTGGTGCCATATAATTATATAATAACAATCTGAGAATATATTATTTGAACATTTGTAGTATTATTCATTTATCATTATATATATATATTATATATATATATATATTATAGATTATGAATCTAAGGAATTAAATGCTAATTTTAAAATTTTTGTAAAAATCAATGTGGCTATTCCTTTTTCCCCACAGTTAGGAAAGGCCAAATTAGAAATATTCAGGGTACAATAAAAAAATTGTTGTCTGAATTATGCAAAAATGAAAACAACACTGACATCTCATTTTAACATATATTTACCAAAATTACATAAAAATATCTTTAACTACTAAAGAGTAAATTTATTCAATAAAATCGCCATTGGTTTCAACCACGGCCTCCAAATGAATTTGGAATCTCTTGCAACTCTTCTGAACGGTTTCCTTGTTTAAGTTGGTGAATGCTGTCATAATTCTTGCTTTCAGTTCATAAATTTGGTGTTACAAGGAGTTTTTTCTTTTGATCCAATGAAAAAATGCGCTTCACAGATATTAATAAAGGGACTGCAGCCTGGAAATAAAGGCGGACAGATGTGAAATTAATTTGGACCGAGGAAATTTTATCCAGGCATGAAAATTCTCCTGCTTGTGTGGAAATGGAAAGAATAGAAAATAGGAGTCTTTCAGCAGCCATCCTCTTGATATAAAGGGCAGGAAAACCTCTTCAAGAGACTTAATGAAGGCCTCTGAAATGTTTTGAGTCTGAGGCCCACACCAACAAATTCGGGAGTTGTTTCCTTATCAGAATGGTCCAATTATTTTCTGAGCCTTTAACTTCAAACCCTTGAGACTCATCCAAATCTTTCGGAATCCTCTGCACTGTCCTCAGATTAACATCCAAACACTGAAATGTTTGTTCTGGAGCTTCCAGCGTAAATGCCAAGCAGTAGAGAAAGCTGTTTCCAAATTTCTGGCAGAATGAATTGCATCATGGTGACCTTTTTGAATATCATTTTGAATCTGATCATTTGATCTTTTTCTCAACATTTTTCCCTGACTATTTGTGCAGTCGACAAAATTAAAAAAACAAACAATGTTTATCCGTTAAATTAAAAATACAAAATGGCGACAAATTGCTAAATAAACCCATTGTATGTCCATGAAAATGGCCTTTTGCTATTCTTAGGTGTGGTACCCACACAGTCACATACCATGATAATGTTGTGATACGTATTTCATTTCGCTGTTTTTCTGTTCATTATATTGCATTTGTTAGTTCTATAACATTGATTTTTAATATGAGTAAGTAATTAAAAAATGTAACCATAATAAATATTGTTATATAAAAATAAAGTGTCGTTGCCGACTGTTATATTCCCTAATAGGAATATATCCTTGAAAAACAAGGTGGATAAAATAAGTAAAGGTTTATTATGAAAAACCAGTACAATAAGAATAAAGGTAACAGTTATGCACAAGGTCGTCGCAAGTCAATCCAGTAATGAGTGCTATTATTTGAAGGTCGGTAGTTATCGCGTAAGTCTGAGTCGTACTCAACAGATCCCAGCTAGTCAATATTTACTACCCCCCGGGTAGATGTGGCACAAGGCCGAGTTTAATGTGGGTCATCCGAGCCCGTAGGCTCAGCCAAAATTTCATCGTAGAACCCGCATAAATGGTTTCAGGTCTCTCTACCTCCCCAAACGAGACGCTGCCCTTCGGCATAGCCTCATCCAGGTTCCTCTCTGGCCGAAGGCAGAGAGTTCTACGGCACAGCTGGAACAGATCCCAGCTAGTATATTTAGCTACCCCCCACGAGGGTTGCATGTGGCACAAGGCCGGTTTAACGTGGGTTCTCCGAGCCTGTATGCCCGGCCAAAAATATTCCCTTTCGAACCCGTATAAACGGGTTCAGGGTCAGTCAACCTCCCTGAACAAGACACTGCCCTTCGGTGGAGCCTCATCCAGGTTCCTCTCTGCTCAGAGGCAGAGAGTTCGACCGTCTAGCTGGAACAGAGCCCAGCTAGTCTCTGTAGTCAGTTTACTTACAGATACTTATAAGAAGTTACTACTCATGGGGGTGAGAGGTTATTCCATTACATCACCAACACTATAGTTTGAACACAGATCACCAGTGAGCAAACACGCATGATTCTATTATTAAATAAGTAGATCACGTGATCGTAAAGGAAATGTATAAATGGGAATTAGCGTAACATCTAAGTGATCACTAATCTTTATACTATCCACTATGCTATTTCTCTATATTGATCATTATACGAATTACTATTCTGTGATTATTAAAATGAAAATGTTAAAAAAAAAAATGTAACTACAGTTTCTTGGAAACTCTGAGTACCATACATACCACACTTTGAGTAGCACTGGCTTAAGCTACACTGGCATCAGTAAATATATAGAAGTTACTTATAATTTAGTCAAATTTGAGTATAGTTGATTATAAAAAAATTGTGTAATTTAAGTAAAAATTCAATTTGATTTTGTCGGGTTACATCATGAATCTTTCTAATGACTTGCTGATACTAGTTAACTCACTCGTATCAACTCAATTCTGTTTTAATGTCTATCATTATTACTTAATTACTTTCTGAATCAAAGAATCATTGTTTTCATTCTTACACTTTCCCATAAATGCCATTAGTTTCTCTGTGAGTTTTTATTCATCCTCAAACCAAAGTATTAGTAACAAAAGCAACTATTTTTTGTGTGAGCTGCACTTAATCTAATTGGTTCATCTTTCTTTCATCTTTTCATTCTTTTTTTTCCTATTCGACATGCCTTTTTTATTTGTTTTCTTTATCCGCCTTACTTTTATTTCTTCTTTAATAAAAATTGATATAGACTTATTCATATTATTTTTAAATCTTGAATTACCGATTTTATTTCTCTGGCTCTGTCTAATCTATCTATTTATTACAATTTCTGTATCTTCTTCGATGTGCCATGTTCCTTCAGGATATGTTTCAGGCCAAATTAGAAATGTATGTCCATGAAAATTAACTTTTGGTATTTCTGTGTGTGTGGTACCCAGTCACACGCCACATCATCCTGATGGTTTTGTCATGCATATTTAATTTCACCGGTTCATGACTCTCTACAACTTCCTGTCCTCTATAGCTCTCAGTGTAGTCATCTTTTTGCTGTCACTCATAATCTCTGTTCGGTCAACTATTTACACAAGCTTGTTAGGTAGGCTTTGTGCTTGCTTTCCTCTGTCCCTCTTGTCTTCAGTATGCCCTGTGAGGGTAAAATTTTCCAAGCCTTCTTTCCTCATCATGTGACCTACAATTCTATATCTTCTATGCGCCATGTTCCTTCAGGACGTGAAGCGATCATAGCTCTCCACAACTTCCGGTCCTCTATAGCTCTCAGTATAGTTTATCTTTTTGCTATCTCTCCTAATCCCTGTTCTGTCAACCATTTACACAACCTTGTTAGGTAGACTTTGTACTGCTTTGCTCCATTATCCCTCTTGCCTTCAAATATGACCTGTGAGCAGTGGGGGCAGATGGTGTGATGGTCTGAGGCATCAATATCAGAAGAGCATCCAATCAAAGATAGAAATAAAATATCAGTTTTTATTTAATTTGAATAAAGTGTTTACTTCATGTTTCATCTGTTTCTACATATTTAGAACATTTTCCTTTCTCACATTTCTCAGTACTCGGCCCTTTATACCCAACTCCCACCCCTACTTGAGCCTTAGGGGTATACAATCAAGGAGTTGGCCCCAGGCATTACAAAACCAATGCACGTCACTGCTTATGAATGTCAAACTTTCCAAGCCCTCTTTCTTCATTTTGTAACCTACAATTGCCTCTTCTTGATGCTACATATTTTTGTTTCCATTTTTGTCATTGCTCACATGTTCAGACCACTGTATACTCAGCATCCTTCTATAGAATAACAGTTCTGTATCTTCTCCATGTATGATGAGATGGTGATGAATTCACTGCCATATAGGAGTACCAAAATTGTCTAACAGTACAATTCTCTTTTCTTTGTTTCCAATGAAGTTTTCTTGTTTCTGAATACTTTGCTTAACTTTTGGAAGGCATCTTTCGCTACCCAATGAGTCTTCAGATTTCAGTGTTGCATTTACTTTCTTTTAGAGATTTCAATTTTAAACACATTTTATTTTACGTTTTCTTTACCATTTCTTTTCCTCCAGTCTCCGTTTTTTTTTTCTTTTTGTATTTTTTCTTTGGTTCTTGTTCCATATTATATATGTATATCCATCCAAAAAAGACATTCGGATTACTAACACAAAAACAGAGAATGTCTCATATCGAGAATATTTAACATTGAAAAACATAAGGAAAAAATTAATTATTTTTAATAATATGTGGAAATCTCCGCTTTTACCTGAAGACGGTCACGAGACCAGAAACGCGTGTAGTAAAATTATGGAAAATAAAGCATAATATTTTGTCTAAAAAAAACAACAAAAAAAACAAAACACATTACAACAAAAAAAAAAACACATTACAACCAAAAACGTTTGCGGCACCTCTCTTCTCTTCTTTTTAATATACATACTTTTCTCTCGTTGGAACCACTACAACCTCTTTCTTTTATATATATATATATATATTGTTTTGTAGTTTACTTGATTCTATTTCTTTATCTCCCTAGGACCTATTTTGAATATATATTTTTTTTAATCTTCAGTTGCTCCCCACCCCCCCGCCGCCGCTTCCTAACTTCTAACCTTTGCTCCAACACTCGTCACCAACTCTTTCTTTCCCACTTTCCTTTGTCCCCCATACTCATCCCTTACCAACAATAATTTGCCCTTTAGTCTTTTTATTGAGTATCCAACACGAACAATGTCACTTAAAGATATCAATTCTATCCCCTTGAATTTTTCCATATTCCTTCCCAATTCTTAATTTATTTCTTAATAATCTTCTTACTTCCACTTCCTTACCCTCAATCCAGTCCCTTTGATTTCTTTCTTCTTTCCCCTATTTCTTATTCTTTACAACATTTCTTCTTTTTTCCTACTTTTCTTCTTTTTCTATATTTTTTTCTTCTTTTTTCCTACTTTTCTTATACTTTTCCACCTTTTCTCCTACTTTTCTTCCTTTTCGTATTTTCCTTATTCTTTCCCACCTTTTCTTTTTTTTATATATATTTCCTACTCTTTACCACCTTTTCTTCTTTTTTCCGTATTTTTCTTCCTTTTTTATTTATCTTATTCTTTCCCTACTTTTCTTTTTTTTCACCATTTCTTCTTCTTTTTCCTACTTTTCTTCCTTCCTTTACTTTCATCTATTTTTAATTCTTTTCAACTATTTTTCTTTTTTCATTCCATACCTACTTTTCTTTATTACTTTGTAGTTTGTACCTTTTTCTTCACATTTTATTCAGTTCTTTCCTTTTTGTTCTTCACCAAGCCATCCTTTTTTAAAGACCGTACGATGGCAAAGAAAAAAAAAAGTATATTGTTTGCTTTTCTTTCTTCATTCAATTTCATTTATCTTCGCTTTGTTCTCATTTTGCGTTTTAATTTTCCTTTACCTCAATATCTTCTTCCTACTTCTTTCATTAATTTCCTGAGATTTTTTTTCAAATTTCCTTTTATATATATATATATATATATATATATATATATATATATATATATATATATATATTCTTTCAAATTTTTTTTTCTCTTTCATCTTTTACCTAACTCTCTCTATCTCTTTTTTTATCTTAACTTTTTTTTTATCCCAATTTCTAAATCCGCTATTTTTTCCTCTTAGCTTCCGAAGATTGAAGATGATAGCCTTCAGGACAGTCGAGACTTCAGTTCAATTGAATAAAAAATAAAACAGAAACAAATGCTAAAAACAAACAAATCAAGAATAAAAAAGAGAGAGAGAGAGAGAAAACAAACAAAAACAAATAAAAACGGCCATTGTTAACAAAAATAAATATTAAATACATAAAAATGCAAACTAAATGAATTAAATAAACAAGACTTTAAAAAAAAAAAAGGTGTATTTTAAAAATGCAAGAATAAAGAAAGACCAAAAGAAAAATAGGATTAAGGGGGAGGGGGATAAAAAAAACACTTCATGTAAATAAACAAGTTATAAAGGCAAAAAATAAAAGAATCGTTTATCTCCTTCTTTCCACACTTATTCATTTTTTAACCGTCTTCCCCTCCGCCATTATCCATCCGCCTCTTCTCCACATCATCCACCAACGTCGTCCACCAAAACAAAAACGTGCAAAATAAACAAATGGCGGCAGATCTTAAGCGCTCTTAAAAAGCTTAAATGAGGAAGGAAGAAAAAGAAGGAAGTTGTGGACGGAAATAAAAGAAAGCGGGTTTAAAAAAAAAAAAACGTAAAAAAAATAAATAAAATGAATGCCAGCAATAAATAAAAATGGATTTAATAAAAAAAGAAAAGAAAACTAAACGAAAGTGAAGGAATAAAAAAAAGGTAGTGATTGAAAGAGAGAAATAAAGAAAAGGGAATGAAGGAATGATAATAAAAAAGGGAAAAGAGAGAGAAAGAGCCAGTGAGATATAGAGAACAATAAACAATAAAAATAAAAAAAGAAATAAGTGAAAGAAAGAGAACAGAAAGCAAAGAAAAACGGGAATATATAGACAGGAATAAAAAAAAACAATAAGAAAAAGAGAATGAAACAAAGGTAAAAGATCTTTATTTTTTTTAATTTTAATTCTTTTTAGTAAAAAGAATTAAAATTAAAAAAGATATAGAGTTCTAAATGAAAGTAAAAAAAACAAAGAATAGAAAAAAGCAACAATGAAACAAAATAATTTTTTTAAAGGAGGGGGAGAAAAAATACAAGATTAGAAAAGTAAAAAAGAAAACAAGCAAAAAAAAAAAGAGTTGTAATATAAAGAAAATGTCTATATTCAAAAACCAAAATGGTATAGATTAAAAAAAGATGATGATTATGATTATAATGGTTTCTGTTGAAGACAAACGCAAAATGGCTACATTCTGATTCGGCAATGGTTTTGTTGAAATATATTTTTTTCTTTCTTTATTATTTATTTTAAAATGATACAAGAAGCGATGAGAAATTGATGAGATTGAGAGAAAATTGTACTTGACATTTATTTTTATTTATTTATTATTATTTTTTATTTTTTGCTTTTTTACTCTTCAAATCAAGTTTTCTTTCTCCATTTTTATTTCTCGTTTCATTTGATTCTATATCCTATCTTTTATCATCTGATTTAATTATTTGCTATATTATATTAGCGTTTTTTTTTTACTTTCTTTATTTTTAGATTTTGAAATGCTACATAATGTTTCACTTAGCAAAGAAGACTATCACGGTCAACGTCTTTCTCATGTGTTCATCCCTCAAGAAAATCGTCTCCAAATGAAGTTCATTTCATTCTTAGTTTCAATAAGCATCCATAGTAATGAAAAAGGGGCAAAGAGGAGATATTGGACAATATAGCCATCCAATTTTCATAAGATTATCTTGCATTTTAAATTATTTTATTCCAAGTTTTAAATTAAATATTGAAAAATGTGGTTATTTAGTTCATCACAATGCTGCATTAGTGGGGCGCCTATCTGAACTGAACTCAGAACTAGAACACAAGCAAATGTTACCATTACGAGCTTTTGAAAACAAGGCGACATTTGGTGGTAAAACGTTAATTTTATCGTAATAATTCTTTGAACCCTTAGAAAAAATGTGGAAAATTCTGATATAAAAATCGTATGCAATATATGTACCAGAGTCTGATTGGAGTCCCCGGGCACTGCTTGTAGTTGCGAACATCGCTATCTTATCAACTCAACGTTTGCTTCTTTTTGTTTTTTTTTCTACCTACATTCATGTACATTAAATTAAACTTAGCACAACTGATTATTAAAGGATAAAAAAAATGCGCATTTTAACGTCATTCAGGGTTTTTTGGGGTTTTTTTTTTTCATCCAAATCCGTAAATTTGTTTTACTCGTACTAAAGTCTTGAAATAAATACGATTCACTATATTTTTAACCATAATGTTGAATGTGTTTAAAATTCAACTTTTTATCAAGAAAAATCTCAAGTTCATAATAAAAATTACTGCAAAATATTGTTGATTTATTTCAGACAGAATGATGACATGTCTTTAACTTGTATTTTTGTATGCTTAACCCTGTACAAGGACCGGGGGCCACTTGAGGTAGAGGGTTATGTTAAGACAAGAGGTAGTTTATACAGATAGGAGGGGAAGATAACTGTTAACCCTAGACTTGAACATGTTATGATTATAGTGATCAGGGAAACATCCTCTTGGGTGTCTGTTTCACAAAGCAGTGGTTCACGGAAAGAATCTGTTCAAGTGGAACTTACAAAGCAGTGGTTCGCGGAAAGAATCTGTTCGAGTGGAACTTACTACTTAACGATGGAATACGGAGGGAATGTAGGCGGTTTGTTACTATGTAATTGTCATGGTGGGCCCTAATCGGAAGGAACCAAGGAATGTAGTTCGTCCGAGCACTTTCCATGGAAATAGCGATAGAGCAGCGATAGGCTCACCACATGCCGCCTGTGGCAGAGAGGTTGGAGGTTAAAAACGCTTGTGAATTGGGAAGTGAGAACTGGGCAGCTCCCTCCCAAATATGAAACTGTACCCCATTTTCAGCCTGATCTGGCTCTTGTGAAGGTAGAGGATATCATGAAGAGTCAGGTACTTACTGCATTAGTACAAGGAGCCGATCACTTTACCTGCATCTTCAGCGATGTATCATATGTACAAATTCCACATGAGGTCAGGTGTTTGTTTGAGGTCCAATATTCTCCCAAGGCAGTGTGCCTCCTCGAGGGACCATCCGTTCATCGTGACTGGCGGTAGTTCATTTATTCAAACGGCGGTGGCGGAATGTAACTAGTTGAGTTTTCGATTCATTGAATATCGCCATCCATTAAGTTAGTGCTAAATCGGATGAGAAGTCAGCTGTCAATCTCTGATCGTGAAGAGTTTTGAAAGTACAGCCATATGTCATTGTATCATCGGCATAGATGTTCACAAATGATCTGAGTATATTCTTAGGCAGATCATTTATGTAAACCAGAAAGACGGTTGGTTGGAGGCGTGACCCCTGGTGGACGCCTGTTTTGACCGCCAGGACTTCAGAGGACTGGCCGTTAATAACTGCCGTTAATAACTACCTTCCTGTTAGGAAGGATTTTATAATCCAGAAGACCCTTTCAGTGATTTCATAGCTGGAGAGCTTTGTGTAGTAAAATCCTTTCTGCCACATCTTGTCAAAGACCTTCAAAATATTTAATGCTATGGTCCTCAAAGTGTTTTCACGTCAAAAACCTAAGTCAGTGTGTAAGGATAGTTAGGACATCAGCAGTGGATCGGGCCAATCGAAACCAACGCTGTTCGTCACACAGGAGGTTGTTACTATCTAATTGCTCGGCGACTTTCTCGTTGATCATAGACTCGAAAAGCTTATTGATGATATTGAGGAGACTGATGGGTTTATAGTGGGAGGGGGGAGATTTTATTTATTTTAAATTTTTCTCAATGAATTTCACACCTATATTGTATATGATCCATCATTTTAGATAATTAGGTTACAATAAAATTTGTATTTTATATTAACGCTACCTCATGAAAATTGAGATGTAGTAGAGTGGATGGGCTCGTATCATAGGTTCGACAGGGTGGGGGTATAAGACCCTTGCACCGGCCTTGTATGTAGTGATTAATTGGTGACAAATTGTAGGTTTTGCAGTATTATTTATTAGCAATTTTATAGTGAAATCGTGTCGATTGTTGATGGCCGATGGATCTATTTGTATTATTGTGTTGATTGGACACTTCATACATGCGTCCGTGCGTGCGTGTTGGCAAGTAGTCCAAGTGTAATGCTACAGTCTACCCTATATAGAACGAAAGGCTTATTTTTGACGAGCTGTATACACTGTCAAATGTTTTACTTACAGAAATAATAGTTGAATATTTGTAAGAGCACAGCACATTCAGTTTACATTCTAACAAATATCAACTAATTGTCGGATTTCAGAGAAAACGATTGAGTCTTCTCGGATGTGGGGGTAACTAATCCCTCTTGCAGACACTTGTTCAGTCACATCTGCATTTCTTCAACACTCATAGGGCCAATCTGTGGTTTATACTGGAATTATAACGAGCAGACCTTTGTAACAGTTTCCGGGAGAGAGCGCATAATCTAGCGTGATCAACACTTGACACTGAAAAAGACACTGAAACCCTTTTAGCTATGATGACTTGTAACTTCAGACTTGCACAAGCATCGACATATTTCAAACAGTTTCGTCTACTTGATTTTACTCACAAAGCTTGGATCAAACCGGAGTATGGTTTTCCGGCACTTCTTAAGGAATCATTTCTTCAGACCGATGTCATCAAGAAATCTGTCATATAGGAAGAAAATGAGTAACTATTGACACCGAGGTTCGAGCGTAACACTCTGGAGTTATGAATATATATTTTCTGCCAGGTGTATAAATAGCAGTGTCAGGCTACTGACGGCAAGTGACTATTGAGTGGAACTATCCAGTCGAATTAGTGTGCGTCGATGATTTGTGTTTTGATTTAGGATTTACCGAACGTTAAGCCAAGCCACTAACAAGGTATACACTGAAATGGTTAATTATTTTTGGTTGACTATTACTTCTTTGTTCTTGTTAAGTATTTATTTGCGGTTGTATTTAATTCCGGTTTTATCTTAACATTGAAGTCTTGAGTTATACTTAACGGCCACCGTACGTCACAAAAAAATCACCTCTTTGAAAAATCGATTATACAGTGTGACCCGGATATAAGAGAGATTTTCTCTGGTCCCAAATTAGAGCCTGTGTTAATGCAAACAAAATAGACCAAACCCGGATATAAGAGAAACCCGGATATAAGAGAGATTTTCTCTGGTCCCAAATTAGAGCCTGTGTTAATGCAAACAAAATAGACCAAACCCGGATATAAGAGAAACCCGGATATAAGAGACTTCTTCTCCGGTCCCGACAACTCTCTTATATCCGGGTTACACTGTAGTAAGATTCGTACGTGGGTCTCATGGTGGGTACGTTAACTACTAATCACATGACTGTATGATAAGGAAATTTTCTAAAAAAAAATTAAAGAAATTATTTTCTTTTAAAGCCAACCATTCCTTTTATTTAATTTTTTTTTTATATAGTCCCAATAGAAAAATAGTTTGAATATTTGAAATAGTTAATCTTATATAAAAACCCTGGAGAAATTAAATCAACTTAAATTTTATCCAAAACTTTATAAAGATGTAGAAAATATATATATATTATAAATGATAATAAAAATAAAAAAAACTTCAATAAACTTAAAATATTACTTTGTTTGAAATAGTTTTTTTTTTTTTAATTAATACTATAAGTTTTAATTATGAAAGAAACATATCTACAGAAAAAATATTTTTATTTTAGGATTTAGTTTAATTAATAGATGTCTTAAAATTATTTATTATTTTTTAGACGCTTCGGAAATGTCATGAAAAATGACGATTTTATGTCGAGTTTAACAAAACAAAATCCATTGGTTTCTGTCTGAATGCCTAAATTTTGTTCAGTCAGTTGAATTTCTGAGCTGGGTAGCATAGAAGCAGAGGTGTCTTTTTGTTTAACGGCACGTCAATTCATTATGGATCAATTTAACGCCAAAATTTAATTTTCTTGGGAACTTTGAAGTAATAAAAAATATATGTTATTCTGCTTTCACAATTGAATACATGGTAGATAATAATTTTGTGTACATGTTTGTGTAAACAAACTACTTGTGTTTGTGCGTGCTGTGTTGTAGTTTTGTTGAAATTATAAGGAATACAATTTGGCTTATTGAAGAAATTGTAGGATATCATATGGATTAATGTCATGAAAAAGTTCTTTCATGTTGGCTGATTTTGTTCAGCGGCATATAAAGGTGAAATATTTTATTACTTTCAATAAAAAATAAATAGACAAAAGAAACGCCAAATTTTTCTGATTTTACATCATCTATACATCAAATAAAATCTAATTAGAATTTAGGTAATAATGAATCGCCATGTATTTCCTTTTCTTTATTATCTGTGAATCACCATATTTTCTTGGGAAAGATAATAAAGTGGTTTCCTGTTAGAAATTTTTTTATAAGAAAGTAATGTAAAATAATTAAAAGGTGAATATAAAGTAATAAAAAATAATACAATAAACTAAGTTTGCTTAGTGCTCTTTCTCATGATGGGAGAACATAAAAATGTATATAAAAATATAAATTAAATAAAAGATTAATAAAAAGGTGACAATAAAAATATCATAATGGACTAGGTTTGTTTATTACATTTGCTTTTATGAAAAGTGTTTGAAATAATTTTGAAAGGAAGCCAGACAGTAAAAAATTGACCAATAAATTTGATGTGTGACATTTGTTGTTGAAACTTTCTAAAAATAGAAACAAAGACTAAGATATTTAACACGCTAAGAAAAATTTAGTTGTAAATTTGAACACCTTTTTCTTTGTTGTAGGTTGATTCAAATCCGCAACAAATCTGTTAACACTCTCAATTTCAACCATTAAGTGAAACGTTTTGAAAAAATATTTAGTTTGAAACTTTTTTTAAGGAATTGTGTTGTAACTTCTCAAAAACTTTTTCGAAAAATTTATACCAGCTTTTATGAACCGATATTTTAATTTTTCAACTGGTTATCTTGCCTTAATAATAAGGTGCACAAAAGGAAAATGTTGTGCAATATTATTTGTATATTTTATCTGCTGTTTGTTAATGTCTTAATAAATATAAATTTCGTTTCACTACATATTTTCGAGGCTTTTTTGTACTTTGCATCTTATGAATAATCGGGATAATCGACATTCTTTCTTCTCCCACTCTCCCGCATAAAAATACTTTTACCATTGCCTTCTTCGAAATTTTTAATTCAGAGTTTTCCTTCTCTTAGACTAGTTGCTGTCCAAGACCAGAGAGCACATACTATCCTGATCCATGTCTTTCCCAAGTGCACTAGTACAAAAATGAATGAAGCCTGGAATTTGAACTCGGTTCACTGATTTCACTTTCCGCTACCAACAGTCCAATAAATCTGTTTAATTGTATTACTTGGTTTTTCATATTGAATAACCTACCATATAAAATTTAAGTTACATGAACATACATCAAGATTTCGGAGATAAAGCAGACGCTGTGATGGGTTCATGCTTAATGTTTAAATTTCAAAAATATTTTTGGTACATTTTGATAAAACAGGAGCTTACTGCTTTGTTTATTACATCCGAACCAATAAAAGGGTTTCCCTCCAACTTTGAAGATCAGCTAGCCAGTATATTTGGAGCCTATGTGTTATGTAAGGGGGGGGGTCTTGGGTTTGGTTTTTGGAATTGACATCAAACTATTATAGGAATTCTGGTCACTCCAGTCCAGAAGGAAAACGACGGAGAAGAATTTAGAATACCCATCAGTGCTAACAAAAAATGAAACGGACTAGTCACTCCCACATCAAAGAAAAGTCTTCGGTTAGTGTAGTTAATGATAATCTAACTAAACCTTCGCTGTTACCACAAGAAAAAGAAACCATAAACTTTCTTCGTACCAAAAAGTGTACCAAATTTCTCTTGAAAAATTATTCAGAGAAGTATTTCTCTTTTTCTTTATGTAGCTTTCTTTTCTGAAGACCTGATGCAATAATTTTAATTGCATAAAGGCAAATTCCATTTTAATTGTAAAAACGCTTGATTCCATTGGTGAAGTTGAATTACCAAGAACTTGTAATTCCAATTAAATCACCGTTTCATTTATTTATCAACTGTGATCAAGGATTGCAAAAGCTTTCCGAAATATATTATCCGTTGAAATTACAAGTTTAGTTTCTATTTAATTCAAATTTCATTTTTATTGTTTGTTTACATTTTATTGGCCATCATTAGGCATACAAAGCACTAAATTTGTGTAGTTCTTTTTTATGTGTTAAGAATAAATTTTTCCTTGTTTTTAAATTCAGTTCATGTCGTCTGCATCTTTTGTTGTGTGCCGATATAAAAATTGTTGATGTCACTTCAAACATATGATGGAACTACTTTTTTCGTGGAATTTTTTTTTTTTTACCAAAAAAGACAAAAACAATTATACTATAAATTCTTGTAAAAAATATTTCATTGTTAAATAATTAACAATATAATTTCACAAATCATTGCGAACTAAACTAACACAGGCAACTGTTAAATATGAATGCCTGATCGTCATCTTAAGTCTTTTTGGATCGTTTTCTTTTTTTATTGTCGTGTTTCCACATTTTCCTTCAATCTATTGTCCTTTCTCCTTAGTTACAGTAGATAGTAATGGAAAGTGAAAAGAAAGGTTTAAACATCAATTGTAAGAAGACACAGTGTTTGGTTGTCAGAAAAAGGAACAGCCTAAGATGCGATGTACAGATTAGAGATAACGAAATAAAGCAAGTACGAACATTTAAATATCTAGGAAGTGTTTTAACAGAGGATGGAAAATCTAACAGCAAAATCCGAAAGTGCATCGGAATAGCAAAAGGTGCCTACCGAAATCTAGGCATAGTATGAAGAAACGGGAAAATCTCATAAGAACAAAAAAAATATGTGTTCTGAATTGTCATGTTATATCAGTCCTCCTATAGGGCAGTGCATACTGGAGAAGAGACTTGAGGAAGCAGAAATGTGGCTATATGGAAGGACGCTGAGAATAATATGGACAGAGCAACGGGGAAGTTTTAAAGAAAATGGGAACAATTGCTGTACTTGCTTAATTTTGGTATCACTAATTTATAATTTACATGTTGGACTGTTTCTTTTGTTGACAGCTATGCATTCTTTTTTGCAAGTGATGTCTAGTACTTCAATTTTGATTTCCTTCAATAACTTCGGTATGAGTTCTTGAAGTTTTCTTTCTGTGTCTGCTCTGAACACTGTATCATCTGCATATTCTATATTGTCAAGATTGTAGCCGCCAATGATGAAACCTGTTAGGCCTTCCAATACTCTCAGAATCACCTCACTGTATGGGTTGAATAAGTCTATAGAAGAACGTTGGGTTTACGTGTTGTTGAATTAGAAACACGTGCTGTTTATTCCAGCTAGAAGGCCCAACCACAAGAACAATGCGGACTCAAGTTGAGTCCAAAGATGTAAAGAAAACGAACAAGACCTATATATATATATATATATATATATATATATATATATATATATATATATATGTATGTATGTATGTACGTACGTATGTATACATATGTCAACAATTATATGTATTAAATAACAGATTTACAAGTGACAAAGACATCAGCATTGGTGTTTGTGTGTGAACGTAAAGAGTTTGTATTTTGGTGTATGTGACTTTAATGGTGTTTTCCCACAAGTGGGCAAAAACGCTGATCTCTGTGAGAGATCGCATTTTAAATGTACCCGCTGGAATGCAAAGTGTTATAAAATAAAATAAGATACATCTCGGCTGATTTGCAGGCAAATAAACTAACATACTCAAGAGCGAGAGCCGGATGTGAACGGGACAAGGCCCCTTCACCAAATGACCATTATCGTCGTGTGCGCATAGGCACGAGTTCCGGTCGAAAAATAAAATAATATTTTAAAGTGTTTCTATTTTTCGACCAATAAAAATGCTTCCCTCTTGATTATACTTGCGTCGTTTTCGAGCCTGTTAAGCCATAAAAAACGCCATAAAAGGGGTCACACGGGGAAGTACAAGAGCAGTCAACAGGAGGCCAGGGAAGAGATCTGCCACGGTCAGTCTGAGCAGTCAGCAGCAATCAGCAGGAGGAGCGCCACGCCAACCAGCGAGAACTACTATGAGAGATCAACCCAGATCGGAAGCCGGCTTATGAACTATACCACAAGGTAGCTGTCCCAAACCCACACGTTCCTATTGAAATAAATCACGTAAATCTATTTCTGCTGTTGTCGTATTCCTTTCTTGCAACCATACGCTTGTCTAAAAGTGAAAAAGAGAACGTAGCAAGAAGTCGCCCAGTACTTATAGTGTAGGGAGAGTGACCCCTAGTGAAAAATTAAGGAGAAGCTAACAAGTCTGTGGAATCTTCCACAACAAACCAGCCTTACCTATTTTTAGGAAATGCACTCTTCCTATCTGGTAAGTAAAATTCTACTTTCAGACAATATAACAAGTATTCATTGGTCAATCACCTCCAATCTGGCTTGCTGATTGGTCAGTTCCGACCAATCAAACCGACTGCACGCGACCAATCTGTTTTCCCGCTCATATGCTGGGAGCCACTCAGCGATTATATAAACCGAACACGTGAACTTTTCGAGTAGTAATTACCAAGTTTCAAGATGTAACCTTCACCGACTCCCGTCTTAGTCATTGCTGACCAGACGTTAAAGATAATTACCAACATTCACGAACTCTGAAATCACTCCTGAACTTTTAACAACTTTGCAAACTCACAATTCCAAACTTTCTTAATTTGAACTCCGGTACAACTAATACCTAATCAAAGGGACACGACTCTGTCCTACCTTTTCAGTTCACATTCATGTACATCAAACATTAATAAATTTAATTGTTATGTTTTGAAATCATTCAGTTCAGTTTTGTATTTTATTCTATGTGCTATTTTACGTCAAGTATAAATTGCATTGCTTTCACGCATTGTCCTTAATCTCATCTTTCCTAGCCCAAGTTAAATATTGGTAACTCAATCACTACAACGATTATAATACAACAGCTACATATTTGATTATCCCGTCGGAAATAAACAACAATGGTAACCCTATCACTACAAGTCTAAGAATATACATCCTTATCTTACACCCCTTTCTAATTTTGTATATTTAATGAATTCCTTTTTTTATTCGTATGCATATCCTCCCCAAGTGGGATCCGAAACATTCATCTAAGAATATTGGCCTAAGGATCACTCGTCTAAAGAATATACGCTTAAGAAATATTCGTCTAGAGAATTATGGTCTAATGTGGGTTTTATTAATATACAAACAAGGAATGCTAAATAAATGCTTATAAACCACATGTATCATCAGTAATTGTTGCTATAAGTGTCTTAAATATTATTCTGTAATATAGTGAATATCAATAAAATTGAGTATTCTGTATATGAACAAAGTGTTAAGTTATTACAAATATTATTATGGTTCTTAGACGGGTATTCCAGTGACCAATATCCTTAGACAAGTTTCCTTTAGACAAATATTCCTAAATCCTCCCCAAATATGTCAAGGTGAATTAAATTATTTTGATATTCCTTGAACCAAACTACAAGCCGAATAAGTATCTAACAAAATTTCAAAACGTTAAATCATTTAATTGGTTTAGTTATTATATCATTTCTCATCTGTTTTATTTTTATTTATTTATTTGACATTTAATTTGGATTCGTTTACTTGTTGGCAGTTGTCTTTTGTTTTTGTTTAATTTCCTTGTTATCTTAAAATTATTAATTGGGTAATTTATTTGTATGTGATTTGATTTTTTTAAGCAACTTCTTTTATTTATCTTTCCCTCTTACCGAACTTAAATTCATTTATTTGGGGAGGTTCAAACTATTTACTTATTTATTTCGATTTTTTGTATATAAATCACGACTTTTATTGTCTGTCTGAATTAAATTGAAGTATTTATTTTTTATTCTTTCTTTCATTTAACCCGTTCATTTCTCCATTTTAATCGTTGTCTATTGAGACATTCTCTTTTACATATTTTTGTTTATGTATTCGTTCTTTTATTCATTGTTTGGTGGATGTGGGTTGGGCAGATACCAAAGAGAAGTGTGTTGACATCTTTGTTGTTATATGAAGAGTTAAGGTTGTGGAAAGCCATTTTGAATTGTTTGCACTTTATTTAACGATTTCTATTTTACTTTATATATTTCTCTTTTTATTTGAAGCATTCATTATCTTTTATTTACTTTAATGTGCCTCTCTCCCAATCCCCAACACTTCATGCGCCTCGACCATGGCTCATTTCAACAATCACCGAACTAAATACACCACAGCTCCTAATCCATTTTCAACACTCCCCTCTCTCCTCGCATTTTCCAGTGGCGAAAGCAGATATCGGCTTGTTATTTAAGGGAATTGTTTAAAAAAAAATATAATAAAGTTTCGCTTTCAAATTTGTAAATAAATGAATTAAAAAGTAACTTAGATATTGGTGGCAGTGGGTGAGAGAGAGAGAGAACGGAATGTATGAGATAAAATGAGGTGGAAAAAAAGAGAGGACAAAAGATACTGGAAGGAAAGCAAGAAAGTTAAGAGAGAAGAAAATAATGTAAAGAGAAAAAGAAACGAATTATTAAGTAAAAGCTAAAAGGAAGGCAGGAAAAGATACAGTGAAAGGAAATGAAATATGGAAAGCAAAATACGAATAAAGGCGAATTGAATGAAAAAAAAATGAAACAAAACTAAAACAAGTAGATGCCTGGAGAAAGCCTAAGTTAAAATACAAATAAATATTGAGGTAATTAAAGCAAAAAGAGACGGAAGTGTGGAGCGAAAACGGAAATAAACACCAAGACAGTCAAACACCAAATGACAAAAAAATGGTTTTTGAATCAGAGGATTGCGCATTCTTCCGGTTAATAAAATTAATACTTTGAAAATAAATACTTATTTTTCAACCAACTGGTCGCGCTCCCGCCAACAATAAGAAAACGTCTTCGTGAACAGTTTGAAGGGTATCTGAGCAGTGTTTCTAGACAGACAAACCTGTAAGGAGAGACAGATGGCAACGGACAGCAACAATTCACAATGCTCGGCTTATAAGAAATTCCTTTACTCATTCACCTTTCCTCACCACCACTACGTGACACACTTTCCTCCTCACTTTCTCCGTTGCTTTTTTTTTTCTCACACATACACGCAAAGAAATCACATTTCTTTTCATCTTAAACAACTACTAACAAGGACTATAAGAACTTTAACACTCATACACACCAAGAAAAATTTAGTTGTAAAAAACACGAAAATAAAAATCTTATATTTTTATATTTAAACACCTTTTTCTTTGTTGTCTGTTGATTCAAATCTGCAATAGAAGTGTCAATACATTAATGAAAGTGCTTACAAAACGAAACAATGAGTTTGAATAAATTAAACAAGAAAAAAAAGTAAATTTAAAAAAACATTCCCGTCCTTAAAACACGAAATGTTTTTTTTGTTTAGTTTTCGTTGAAGTCCTTTCAGTGAATCGTTATGATTATTTTTTAATTCCACTCAAAAATATTTTTACGTTTTTTTTTATTTGCAATGACGATTCGAAGCTGTTGTCTGACAAGTCTTGAAAATAAGTACCACAGCTCAAAAAAGAAGAAAAACAGAAAAAATGAATTGAAAAGGATTAATAGGAAAGCAAAAATAAATAAAAAAGTGAAAATAGCAAACAACAAAACTAAAAGGAAGTACGACCCAAATAACAAAAATAGTACAAATCAAAATTTCCTTGTTTGTCACTTGAAAAGTTGTTTTGAAATTCCCACAATTAACCCAGTTGACATCTTATTCTGATAGTCATTTCAAGCAAAATAATAATAATAATCATGATGATAAAAATAAATTTAAAAAAATCTGATGCTTAAACATTATAAAGTAAAGATCAAACAGTAGAGAAAAAATGTTTTTCAAAACATCAGATTTTGAAAAATTATTTTTAAATAGTCATTAAAAAATGTTTATAATACTTTATTATTATAGGCAAAATGTCATCAACCAAAATATTGTATTGCATATTATAGAAAAATATTATTAGAACAATATAAATTACGTTTTTATATCCAGTTTAGTCTTTCTTATCAAATTGTGAAATAAAAGTTATTCCGAATGGTCACTCTTCTAAATCATTTTGTACTAATGTAGGTGCCCCCCCCACCCCCGGGCTCTATCCTTGGTCCTAATTTGATTTCATTAATGACCTTCCTGATGGCATCAACTCTCAACTTGATGTCTATGCTGATGACACAACCATTTACTCCTGTTTTACAAAATGGCCTATAATCTGTTTTTAACTGGGGCAAAGAATGACTTGCTAATTTTAACACCTCCAAAACAAAACTGTTCTCTATTAATCATCTGAGAGACCCCTCTCTGTCTTCCATCAGAATGGCTGATGCTAATTTCCAGGAGAGTGACTCATTGCACTTTCTCAGGCTAACATTTTTGATTGACATAAAGTGGAAAGACTATATTGAATCCATTGATACCTCTGCTGCTAAGAATGTTTTTTCACTGGGTTGTGCTAGACAATTTTTCTCTCCAGAATCTATCTTATATATTTATGAGTTGGCTTTGAATATTGCTGCCACATATGGTGCAGTGATCCTGCTATACATCTGGAGATCCTTGAGAAAATCCAAAGAAGAATCAGCAATATTACTGGTCTGACCAGTCATCTTCAGTCACTTTCCCGCCACTGTAATGTAGCTTACCTGTGTCTTTTCTATAAATACTTTCATCGTAAATATTCAGATGAGGTCTTTGTTATAGTACCTAGATTTATGAATTTAAGCATAGTACGAGATTGGTAACAAGGTTTCATCAATTTGCAGTTGAATTGGCTTGATGTAACCATAACTTCTATGCCACTTCTTGCTTGGGGAACACTCTTCCAGCTAACTTTGATCTTCAAAAATTTAAATGAAATGTCAGTAGTTATCTACCGTCTTCTTAATCAATCTTCTATTGTTCTCACTCTTTAATAATGTTTCCATTTTCTAAGTCTTTCACACTCACTAACATCATGTGTCTGAATGGCTTTACTACCTTGTCTGGGGTGAATTTGATTTAAAAGAATGTAAGCAGTTGTGATGTAACTTTTCATTTTCAAACTTGGAAATAAATAAATAAAAAAATTAACTTAGATGGTTGGTAAGATTTGTGTAAAAATGAGAGAGAGACTAGGAATGTTTCAATTGAAATAAAGTGAAGCAAGGATTTCAAGATTCTTGCTTACAAAAGTCCATAGAAGAGATATTAACAAGTTTTAATTTTGATAAGAATACATTTTTATTGCAATATATCAAATAATCCAAGTGATGTTGGTGTTTTGTCTTCCTCCTTTCTTGATCCAAAAATTTTGAATTGGTTTATTTGGTTTTATGGCATATCAACCTCAATGGGTTATTTAATGCCAACAAGATTTTTAGGGGAGTTTGTATGAATAGAATTTTTTTTTTTTTAAAAATGTGTTGTTGCTAATATTTTTTTTCAAAAAATGTTGCTAATATTTTTTTTCCCAAAAATTGCTGGTATTTTCATAATGTTTTGACCCCAATTTGAGGGTTAACTGTGTGCTACCACCCCCCCCAGTCAGGATGGACCTAGGAACAACAGTAATTAAAAAGTGGTTCCACACTCCTCAAAACCTCATGATCAGAGGCCTTGCTGTCAGATGTTGTTTATCGTCATACCCAGGACCAAAGAATTTTTCAATTCTTACAATTGTACAACAGTGGAATGATATTTTAAAAATGCATTTACTCATAATTTTCAGTCCATAATTATAACATTTCTTGTTTTGGAATTTTGAGATAAAAAATACTTTTTATTGAAGTGAAGAGTGATTATCTCCCTTTGGTTAAAACAAAGTCAGGAGGGTCACATGAATTAGCATGCATAGAGACAAGACATGCATGCCCATGCCAGTTGTTGGTGATAGACGTCATCTTAAGCCCAGTTACGCATATCTATTTATTTACACTATTTATATTCAGACTATTGTCTTCATCTTTGTTGTTGTTGTTGTTATCATGTTTCAGCCATTGTGCAATCAGGCCTTCCTCAGGTGTATATTGATCTAGGTAACATATAGGGAATTCTGAACTGAACCCTTTAATTAATCTACATGGGTAGACTGTTCCTTTTCCACTTCCCATATCTAGTGATATTGTCTAGTTCTTATTTTTAGTATTGCTCAGTTATTGCTTGCCCACAACATTTTACTTCTAATAGCAGTTCAAGTAAGATAGTTATAGGAGAGCGTTTTGTGCAAGTGCTCATACACCTGTTTTCTTACCCATTAAACACTGTTGCTTTTGAATGACAAGACATCCAGTTATCTGATAATGTGAGAGAGTGCAAAGAGAGAATTACTACAAAGTGAATATAAGCAGTCTTTGTCAAAATTTGAATTTGGTCTGCCTATTTTGTTTTATGTATTGTCAGCCATTATGCCACCACACATTCAAAAATAATGTGTGTGTGGCATCCATCAATCTTGAGAAACCTTGGCTCTGTGCTCAAAGATTTATGCCTCAGCTGCTAATGGCAGCGCAGCATCTATTATGGCTGCCACCTCTTGATGTCCATCACACACATGTTCCTTTTGCAGACATCCTTGAGGCAAAGATGAAGTTGTCAGTGTCCAGTTTCCCATACAGAATCATCTTCAGAATCACCCTATCTGGTATATAGTGTACATGTCAACCAGCAGAGCCAGTACTGATGGAGAAGAGCATATAAGTTGGGTAAATGGGTATGGGTGAAAAATACGTCACTGATGGACCAATTGATGCCCAGAGTATGTTTCACACAGTGAAAACAAAAGGCACCAAGGTGTTTCTCCTGTCTAGAGTAGAGACTCCAAGTCCTGTTGCTGTAGAGCAGCATGCTGATGACACATCCTATAATTTTAGGTGTTCAGAGTAAGCTTTGCCTGCTTAACTTTACAAGTCTTTCATTGGACAGCTGTATGGACAAACATGACAAAACCTGATATTAACCACAAAAGTATAAGTATATCCCAAGATTAAAATACTGTCAGAAGACAGGCAACACTGAAGTTTGCAAATGATGAGAAGAATTTGAAAACTGATATCTTACTTTCAAATCTTAAATCTTTAAAATGTGATTTATCATTGGATATATTGTCAGTACAATGTGATTTACCATTGGACATATTGTCAGTACAATGTTAATTATAATTGGATATAATCTCAGTAGTGTTGCAGAACTAGGCCACAGTTTGAGATGGTCAAGAACTTCCAAAGTAAATGACTTCAACATTTTCAGAAGGAATAAATTTCAACACAAAATATACTTGTGTGTGAACAAATAATTGAAAAAGTAGAAAAAACATTTATAGTCTTTGCAGTTAGAAAATATATGGTTGGCTGAAAATAAAAAGATGGCTTACTGAAGAGGGGAAGAAATCTACTTTGGCTGAGAAAAGTCCTCTTCTTTTTTTTCTCCTACCTTCTGAAGCAAAAGAGAAAGAGGGTTTTAGTGTTCTGTCACCTTATAAATTTTGAAATAGCACCACCTAGCAGGTATCATGCCATACAAGTTTGGGGTAACCCCCCATCCCCACAGTAGAATGAAGTATCATGAGGTGATTAAAAGGAATTTAAGTTATAAATACATTTTTGTGTGAAAAGAATGGTTTAAAAAAACAAACATTCTTTAAGACCCTAATCTTGTTTCAGCTTTTTGAGACATTTTTGAGTTGCAGTAATCGCTAAATGAAATACAGCTAAACACAGAAACTTATATTGCATTTATCTATTTTCTTTACAGTTGTTTTGAATTTATTTATTCAATAAGCCAAGATGAATGACTACAAGATGATGAATACAGATACTTGCAAAAAGAAATTCAAGGTATTTGTAGTCACACTGCAATCATGCAAAACTTTATATTATTGATCCACACTTGATCAAATAGAATGATCAAAACCTGACAAATTATTATATTTCATCAACAAAACTTTTCCAATTGCTATTTCTAAATTTCCACCCACTTTAAGTGCCTCAACAGAAAAGGAACTAACTTAGAAACAATTCTATATCAGAAAACTGCATAGCAGAAATTATTTAGATTTCTCAGAGATAAGAATATATAACTATGTAATTTACAAAATCGGCTCTCAACTGCTAAATTGCATCGTTCGCCTTAAATGTTGAAATATAAAAATTTCCACAAAACTATCAGATAATATCACACCTGAGAGCAATTTAGTACAAAACAACAGTTAGCATCTATTTATCTGTGTTTGTATATTGAGTGGAGAAATAAAAGTGTAGCAAGTTGAAAAATAGAAATGACAATAAATTAAGAACATATTCCAGTTCTCATTGCTGCTGTTATATTTTCCCTTGTCGATGCACTTAATCCAACACTATCAATCATATATACATTTATATGTCTGGCTGCTTGTATATGAATAAGACTGTCTGCTAGGGTGGCTAACTAATCTTTTTACAGATGTCTACACGAGCGCATTTGTGCTTAACATCTACAAATACTGAGAGTTATACTGAACACACCTTAGTCATAGTTTCTGGGAAAGAGCACAGAATTTGGCCTAATCACCAGTTTTAACAAGGCAGGTACACTGAAGCTTCCAATCATGATAACTACAATTTAATTTAGCTAATTTGGGTTAGCCCATGTTGAGGTTTTCAAGCACTTCCCAATGGTGCCACAGACTGATATCGTCTCTTCAGACTAATATTATAAAGAAATCACTTTCTTAGTAAGATTTGAACTAGATTCTAATGACTGAAACACTAATGCTCCCACCATTCACCCACATGATATATATGCAAACCAGTTTAATCCATTCATTTTTTTGTTACTGATAAGCTCTGTGAATCAGTTTTACACATGATGCTGTGTGATTACCCCACTTTTCTGCCAAAGAACTAATGACTGCTAGATGGCATTGCCAAATGCAGCATCATATAACAATTGTGCTTGTATCTCTCTTCATTAGTTCCTTAGTTTGCACGACCATTATGCCTTGCCAATACCTCATAAATAAAGGACTATTGCTCACAAGGATAAGACACTACTTTGTTTCAGTGAGAAGATAAAAGAAGGAAAAATGGTAAAATAGAAGTGTTTAACGTTTCCTGCCAATAACTCATAAATAATGGACTACTTCATTTTGATTGCATGGAAAAATAAAAAAACATATCAGAGACACTACTTAGTTTCAGTGAGAAAATGAATGAAAGAAAGAAAGTAGGGAAGATAGAAGTGTTTAATGGCTGTTTCAGTAAAATGGAAAAAATTGTTAATTTCAAAGCTTTTCATTTGTACCCACTTCTTAAAATAATGGCCAGCATTCATATTTATGATTGTTATTGCAATATTTGGTTAAAGTTGTTAAGTCAAAATAATTAATGATGTAGAAGGGTCATTTCTGCGGATATTTTATTGTTTTCATCAGAAAATTAAAATAGGAAAACCAAAAAATGTTCACAGGTCATTCTAGTGTATACAGTTGTTGACAACATCATCTATCAGTCATTAGAAAAGAGTACAGAGTTTTATTCTTCTCTCTCCCCAATTCTCTCTTTTAGTCAGAGAATGTCTTTGATATAGGATATATCATATTTTTTCCTCCAGGGGACCTTTAGTCCCAAGTGAACCTAATGTCACTTTGAACACAACACAACACAGTACATATCATACAAATGCCCTCAGCTAACTTAGCTATACATAGGCATATCTAATAAATCTAACAATCCAAAACAGAACTCTTTTCAAATAAGAGTCTATCTTTTATCGGAACTTTGCACACACGTACATTCACCTTTTCATCCTTTTTATTCACCATTTATATTTCTTCTATTTAGTTTGCTTAGGCAATAAAATATGTTGTTGTTAAATGTACATAATTGTTTGTACCTTCATTATTATGCACTTGTTTGAAGAAACTTCAGTGTGTCCACTATCAGCTAACATCCCTCTACATCACTCTCACTAAATATATCTTTTCAACACTGATTTTCTTGCAATAATGTCACTTATACAATACATGTATATTTGAATTTGAAATGTAGGGCTTCAAAAATGACAGGCAATAGTCAACAAAATCTGTAATAAGCAAACATTGGATGGTATATACACATTTTTGATTTGGATCTACAAGTTTTAGAAAATTAGAAAAGTAGAATAAATTAAACAGATAGATATTGTCTGTTGAATCTAAGATAACATGTTTAAATGAATTCTTGCCTAAATATACATTGTAAGGTTAAAGTTTCAAGTGTTATCATTTGCACAATGCTGAGGGAATCTTAGAAGTATCTTTAGAGTTTACTCATCTTTTTGTTGCTTGTGCAATCAGTCAACCCCTGTATGCCATTTACAAGGACCAGGAAACATTTGGAAGCTGGGTAAATAGGAACTATGTGATTTTAAAATTTGTCTTTGTCTTCTTGCTTGACCCACACACAAAAAAAGTTATGTTTAGTCACTGGCAATGAAAATGGGTTTATTATGAGAATGTAAAATGATAACAATTATGTCTAGATTCAAGATAGCTATCACCATGTCAAGTTGGAATCTAATGAGGTGGGGAAAGTTTTCCCTGTACTCAGTGGAATTAAAATGGAATTAAAAAAAATAATTGCCATAAAGTTGCTGGCCTGTGCCTATTCTATAAATACTTTTATAGTAATTTTTCAGATGAGAACTTCACATCTATCATACTTATATTTTATGAATTTAAGTGCAGTACTAGATTGGCAACAAGGTCTCATCAATTTACAGTTGAATTGGTTAGATGTAATCCTAAGTTCTATGCTATCAGTTTCTTTTCTCACATTTATTTCTCACTTGTTAAACAATCTTCTGGATCTATGCTTTCCATTCAACTTTGATCTTCAAAAATTTAAATGCAATGCCAATCATTATCTACCATCTTCATTACTCTTCTGTTGTTGCCACTTCTTCATAATGTTTTCTGTTTTCTAATTCTTTCACACCACTAATGCCTTGTGTCTTAGATTTTATACCTTGCTTGAGGTAAATTCATTAAAAAAAATAACCTATGAAAATTGTTACTGCACCATTGTGACAGTGAGCAATTGCCTTGTTTGAAAGATAAATTGAAAAAAAAAAAAAGAAGACATTTTAAACATTTATGTCTTCTAGCTTGATATAGAAAAATGTCACTTTTGGATATGACAGAAAAAAGTGTTGAGCTGTTATATTTTATCAATATTCCTATATGAATTATGGACACTTCTCACAGATGAAGAGAAAACTGGAGACAACAGAACTGTGATTCTACAAAAGGATATTGAGAATACAGACAGATCATGTAGACAACAAGGAACTCTTAAGGAAAATGGTAACAAAACGATGCATACCAAGGAAGGAGAACTTGGAGAATTTGACACTGAGAAGACATATCATTGACACTAAAATACCTCCTTAACTTTTCTCCTGGCTCTTGTCACACATTGCAACTCTGTCTTCTTGGCAATTCAGATCATGCTGTAGTGTCTGTTAATATTTCCTTTGGTGCCTCTATTAGTTATGGACCCCTATTCATACAACTTTTTTCAACTAGTAGCATACTGATTAGGATTCATTTCATGATTTTCTTCACAATGCTACTTGGAGTAAAATCTTCAGTCTTCCTATTGAAAACTGTACCTCTGAAGTTGTTTGTGTAAATGCCAACATCAAGGCATTTATTCCAACTCATAAATACAAGATAAATTTCGTCTTGGTTCACACCTGCTTGTTCAGCCACTATAGCCTATAGGAATCCATTTTTCCAGCTATATAGCTTGGATCGCAACAGATGTCTCTTTATGACTGCTCATAATAAGTGCAAATGTGTCCTCAAAGAGGTTAAGGTGTTGTTCTTGGTTCTATAAGAATCTTTTAAATAAGGTAACTCTTCAATCCATCTTCTCTTCAATCAATTTGCAGTGATATCTTCTGCTAATAAAGCAGACTGCTTTGCTTGCAAAGCATCTGTTGTAATGGAAAGTCCCACACTCCTTATCGCCTATGTGGACTGACTATATCAGTAGCTATATATCATGAGCACAGGATATATCTAGGGGCTTGCTTCGGCAATTAGTAGGAGATTTGTCTCCAGCTGTGCTCATCAAATTCTCTGCCTTTGGGCTGAGAGGAACCCAGACGAGGCTATGCCGAAGGGCAGAGTCTTGTCTGGGGTGGAAGACAGCTACCCGACCCCATGCATATGGGGTCTAGGGAATTTTTGCCTGAGCCTATGGGCTCGGTTTTGCTGGCTTTAAAAACCGGCCTCATGCCACATCCTGCCTCACAGGGAGTGAAGGTAAATATCCTTGCTTCAGGAATTACTAGCCTGCCACCCAATTCCCTGTCTTTTACAATAGACCTCTCTTCTTTCATCTACTCACGTGTTGCTGTTCCTTCACTTGAGTACCACCTTTGTCTGTTTGTAACCTCTTTAAGGATACAACAGTATCTTTCAATTCTACTCTCAACTCATCAGGAGTACATTTGCCTAGCTTTCCACTTGGAACTACATCTCTACTGTGGGATATGCATATAAATCTGTTCATGGTTTCTGCAGGGTTGACATCTCTGGGACTGCTATCTTCCATCTCAAATTAGGAGGAAACAGATACTATGCTTTCATACTGGTCAAAAGGCATACGTAAATATAGTTATTTATCTGACCTGCTCACAAAGGCAGTATGGGGTATAAGGTCATGTTTTATGTGGGCTATCCATACATGTGCATAGTTCAAGGACAAAATTGCCCATTTCCCACAATCACTGTCACATTGGTATTACACTGGCTCCCACCTCTTTCATCTCAGTCAAAAGGTATATACAGGTATTTACCTGACCTCCCCATTAAGGTGGGATGTGATATGTCATTTTTTGATTTCCATAGACATTAATCTCAAGAAAAAGACTATGTGAGCTAGCATATATGAAGATTCTTTAATATACCAAATTTTGTTCAGACATCCAGACTTCTCCTTTATGTTGTTACTTCAGCCATCTTATTCTATTACTGCAACACATCGGCCATCTTATGCTGTTGCTTCAACACATCGGCCATCTTATGCTGTTGCCTCAACACATTGGCCATCTTATAACAATAAATGAAGAAGAGTTAACTAACAAAGTTTAATAGTAAAATTCAAAATCACATATAAGAAAAATCTAAAAGACTGAAGAGACAATTCCCATGTTCTTAGGACATTTTCCCCAATCATAGATGCTCAGGCCATGCATCACCAAACTGCTATCAACAAACATTATTGTTTCACTCCGTCACCTTTTTTGCTTTATGCATATTTTTTCTTCTCAAACAAATGGAAAAAGGAAGTGACGTTTCACATACGGCTTTGCCTACAAGCAGGATTGTTCCTAACCATTTTCGATTTTCACACGTCAAAGTGCAGTTGAAATGCACTGAAATGAAGTTGCATCTTTGTAGTGAGTAAAATGGTTTTGTCTATGATAAAATTATATATATATATATATATATACCACAATCCTTTCTATAAAGAGGAAGACAGATTTGAACAGAGAATTCAGTCATAGAGATAGATATGTTGGTTTCACAGTATGTGAAGATGTCTGGAGAGTTTCAAGAGAAAAGATTTTACAGTACAGAAATTGGAATGAATACCACAAATTTTGAAAAAAGAAAAGCTTGAGAGTCTTTGGTGTCCTTTTTTTTTTCAAACTGGTTTACTTCCACTGTTATTAATTATTGCAGTCATAAACTTATCTTGAATAACCGTCACTGTCCATTGTCAAAGGCAATAGAATACAGCCAGAGAGTGGCCAAGACTACAGCATAGTGTAGCCCTAGGACTGCCTACTGGAAGTGCTTGCAGGGTCACCTATCTATGCACGACATGACACTGCAAAAACCCTGATGTAAATAATGCTAAGGTGTTTGCATTAAGGAAAAATTCAAGGAAATGAATAAAATTCAAAAGTTACATTTGAACTGACAGCTATAAGAAAAGAAAAGGCTACTTCTTGCAGAATGTCCATCCTGTCTAATCCTCAATAGTTTTTCAGTCAACAGCCATTTTGAATCATACAAAAAGTTAAACAGATGTTGAAAGATCTGTAGGAAATGTATATAAATGAACACTTTGATGTGAAAGATCAAAGGTGGGGTTGATTAAATTTTCAGTAGACATTAGCTCGTTAATTAAATGAGAAAATTTGCTTTTGGAAAGGGAGGTAATAATAAGGAAGAAAAAGAGGTAAAAGAAAGAAAGGAAGAAAAATAGAAATAGAAATATGGGATGCAGTGGGAAAGAAATACAAGATGAAGAGACAAAGAAAAAAGGGAGAAGATGCAGAAAAAAGAAAGAAGAGAGAAAAGGAAAGAAGGGAGAGAAAAACAAAGATGAGAAACAAAAGCAAAGGCAAAACAGAGACAAAAACAGAGATGAAAAAGAAAAAAAACATAAAAGGAAAAGAGAAATAGAAACAGAGGCTGAGAAGAAACAAAGGAATATAAACAGAAAAAGCAAGGAATAGAGAGAGAAACAAGGGAGGAAAAGAAGAGAGAGGGAAACAAGGCAGGAAAAGAGAGAGAGAGAAACAGGGAGGAAAAAAGAGAGAGAAACAAGGAGGAAAAAGAGAGAGAGAAGGGAGGAAAAAGAGAGAGAGAAAACAAGGGAGGAAAAGAGAGAGAGAGAAACAAGGGAGGAAAAGAGAGAGAGAGAGAAACAAGGGAGGAAAAGAGAGAGAGAGAGAAACAAGGGAGGAAAAGAGAGAGAGAGAGAAACAAGGGAGGAAAAGTAGAGAGAGAGAAACAAGGGAGGAAAACAGAGAGAGAAATAAAGAGGAAAAGAAGAGAGAGAAATAAGGGAGGAAAAGAAGAGAGATAGAAACAAGGGAGGAAAAGAAGAGAGATAGAAACAAGGGAGGAAAACGAATAGAGATAGAAACAAGGGAGGAAAATGAATAGAGATAGAAACAAGGGTAGAAGAGAGAGATAGAAATAAGGGAAAGAGAGAGATAGAAATAAGGGAAAGAGAGAGATAGAAATAAGGGAAAAAGAGAGATTGAAAAAAAAAGAGGAAGAGAAACAGAGAAATCACAAAAAAGAGTGAAAAGATATAAACTGAAAAAGTTAAAAGTCAGCAAAAGAATAGAAAGAACAAAATATAAGATTAGAAATGATGTCTCACTTTTTACCTCTTTTTTATTTTTAGCAACTTATGGAAGACACGGCTAGAAAACTGCAGGAACTCATTGAAATGCTTGTAAAGAAAGCCCGGAAAAAAAAAAAAAATTAATGATCAGTTTTAAGAAGACAACATATGGTTGTCAGCAAAAGGGACAACCGATGATACAAGCCATGAATTGGAGATGTTAGAAGCAAGCAAATGAAAAAATTAAAATACCTGAGAGATGTTTAACAGATGATGGAAAATGTGACACTGAAATGTGAAGGAGCATTGGGACAGTGGAAGATGCCTTCTAAATCATAAACAAAGTATAAAGAAACAAAAAACATTCATTAGAAAGAAAATAGTACTCAATTGTACTATCAGTTGTCCTACATGGTAGATGAAGAGAATTTAAGCAACAGAAATATGATTCTGCAGAATGATGTCAAAAATACCATGGATGGAGCATGTGAATAAAAAGGAGATTTTAAAGAAATGGAATGAGAAAATGTTTTTTATGCTTAGAATCAGAAAGAAATGGTTGAAATTTACATAATGGGGAAAGATGGCTTGAAGAATTTATTACTCAGAAGACATATCAAATACAAGATGGAAACCGCAAATAACCTACCTAACAAGCTTGTGTAAATGGATGGTAGAATGGTGAGTAGGAAGGAATAGTAAGAGTGATACATTAAGATTATGTTAAGAGCTACAAAGGATGGGAAGCTGTGGAGAGCCATGATCGCTTATGTCCAGAAGGGATATGGCACATCAAAGAAGAAGGTACATAGGACATACATATATCTAAGTATGTTAATAGATATACAGGGTTGCCCAAAAGTCTTGTCACCCCTATCTCTCTTCCAAAATATAGGAGCTTGTGTCAGCCATCTGAAATAGAAAATTATATATATATATATATATATATATATATATATATGGAGTGACAAAACTTTCGGACCACACTATACATAGGTGAAATTATATATATATATATATATAATACAACCATATACATATGTTGGTGTGTATATATATGTAGATATTTATATACGGAAGTAATTACTGGCTTGTATTTAGATGTAAGGATGCTCGTATACATGCCAGTATGTATATGTATTTATAAGGGTATATGCATGTGTATATGTGTGCATGTGTATGCATCTGTAAATGTGTGTGTATATATATATATATATATATATATATATATATATATATGGATGTTGTGTAAATGTATATATGTGTGTGTATATGTAAGGTTATGTATATGTATGTGCATCGATACATATGTAAATGGTTGTATATGTATCTGTATATGAGTATATATATATATATATTTACTTAAAAATATGTATGTGGTGTGTATGAATATATGTATAAGATATGTATGTATGTATATATATGTATATATGCATGTACGTTTGTGTGTATATAAATATAGATTAAATGTAAAGACAATAAATCTTTTGATTATTACCTTCAAATCTTACTTCATCTTGAAATTGTTTCAAATCAGATTTGAAGATTTAGAAATATTAATCTCGAAATAGTTTCAAATTAAATTGATGACTTAGAGTTTAATTATGAAATATTACTTCTTAACCATTATTCACAATATTAATTTTAAAATTAGTAATTTTTTATTTTTTTTTTAAATTTTTATTCCTAATTTATTTTGTGGTGAATTTAGATACTTAAATTACTATCAAACATTAACCAAAACTTAAAAGAAAAGTTGAATATGTATATATATATATATATATATATATGTGTAAATGTGTAGGTGAATGTATATATCTATGTATGTGTGTGGATATGTATCAATACATGTGTATGTAGTCGTATATATATACAGGCTTATGTGCATATATATATATATATATATATATATATATATTTACATAAATATATATGTGTGTATATATATATATATATATATATATATATATATATATGTATGTATAGATATATAGTTTAGGTGTAACAACAGAGAATTTTTTATTATTACCTTCAAATCTTACTTCATCTCTAAATAGTTTCAAATTAGATTTGAAAAGTTAGACTTTAATTAAGATATATTACTCATCTCGAAATAGTTTCAAATTAAATTAATGACTTAAACTTTAACTAAGAAATATTACTCCTTAACCATTACTCACAATATTAAAAATATTAATATTAGGAATTTTTTATATTTTGTTTATTCAAGTTATATTAAATTCCTAGTTTATTTGTGGAGAATTTAAATACTTAAATTAGTATGAAACATTTTTAAAAAAATTTTTAAAATATATAAATCTGTGTTTTTCCAGTTTGGCAGCAATATACACACATACGTTAATTTTCTTAATTTCCCTAGCCAAATTTTTTATCCCCATCTCTTTCCTTCAAAACCTTAAATCCATCTCTCACTTCTTACATCTTTACTTCTCCCCTTCTTTTTTTTCTCTCTTTATATCATTTCCAGTGAGTTGATCTATCAAATAGGTCAATGTCTGACCCTTACCCACCTTCCTCTCTCTTAAGTATTGTAATAAAAATAAATTTAAAAACATTACAATCTCTCTCTACCCTCATTAATTTTGACCATGTCTGGCACACTATCTCTCACCACTCTCTATATCACATTACATTGGCTAATACTACTAGTGTAAGTTTAAATTCAATTTTTTCATCTTTGGAAGTGAGGTCTTGATGATCCATGGATCAAGAAAATCCCTGAGGAAATAAATTATAATCTTATGGAACCTTAAAGTTGTCTGTTTTTCTTTAAATTAAATTATATATATATATATTACTGGGAGTAAAAAAGAATGGGAATACATTAGAAGGAACTGGAAACCCAATCTTAAACAGCGAACAAGGGATAAACCTCTACTCCTTTTCAAAAGACTGGGGAGGAGTGTGAACCACACAATAGGTGATCCTATCTACTGCGATTGAGATAAAAAAAAATGAAAATAAAAATAAAATAAATAAATAATGCGTAAATAAAATTTCAGAGTTCAGGCAGATGCATTAGATGTTTAGAGTTGAGGTAGACTTTAGAAGAAACAGGAAACAAGGGATAAATTTCTACTCCTGTTGAAAAAAACTGTGGAGGATAAGCAAAAATATCTATTCCTGGTATATACAGATGGGAAATAAAAAGATGTTTACATGCAGTGATACAAAATCTGAAATTAATGCATACACAGAAGTATTACATGTGATTTTTATACATGTTTGTTTACATGCATATAATTATATTGTTTAAAGTTTACCATATTCATGAAGGAAAAGTGCTCAATTTTGGTTTGATTATTGCTAGAGGTATGAAATTCACTGTCACCATACAGTGTCAATTTTTATGTCTACACTTTATATATAATAATAATAATAATAATGGACTCTCCCGTCGGTTTTGACGTATGAGGATCTGCCAGCTTATTGATTCAGTTATGAAAGTTTATGCGCTAATCTTAAGTGGCATCTAAGACCCACTAGTGATTTACAAAGGAGGCCACATATGGAGTAAGTGTGAGGATTGTGAGATGAGATCACTGTTAGATTGGTTGACCTTTTAGATCTTGCTCTCGCTTCTTGAAGATGATTCACACAAGCAGATTGAAAATTGCTGAGTCCACTAAAACACGTTGATCTCCATTCTACCTGCTCCAAAGCTAAGCGCTCAAGGGTGTGGTATATTGACTGGTATATTGACTGCTGACAAGTTGCTTTTCAGTTTGTCTTTGTATCTTAGCCATAAGCGTCCTACATTCATGTAGCCCTGATCTAACTCTTCAGTTGCCTCTAGCTAGGATTGAAACCTGACTGAATTGGTGTCAGTCGGAGATTCTACCACTAAGCCGTCAGCACACGGCAGGGATGAAGGTGAATTTTAGTGTATTTATTTTTAGATAAACACACAGTGACCGACAGGACTCAATTCACTTTTGCTGAAGAGTCTCGCTATAATAGTTACTGTTTACAAACACTCACTTCCTCACAAGAGAGCTCAATCAAAATTAATTTTTCAGGTGCCTATATAATGTCATCCACAGACAGACTGTTTCACTATTTCACAGCTCTTTGGTGTGGCTAGAGGTCTGGTTGCCTGTAGCTAGGATTGAAACCCAACTGAATTATAAAAATAATGGTTGGCTGCTTGTATCCAAATACACTCATTTTTTGCAGATAGCTGCTCAGGCACATTCAACATCCACAGAGCCAAGCTGTGGTTTATACTGCAAACTATGCTGAGTGGACATTAGTTACAGTTTCTGGGAGAGAGAGCACATAATATAATCTAGGGTGATCAGCAGCTGAACAATACCAGTACACTCCCAAACCCTAAATCATCATAACTTGTTACTCTGTGCTACCATACTCATCAATGGCTGTTGAACAGTTTCATCCACCCAATTTCAATCATATGTCTCTTGGTTAAACCTGTGGTATGGTTTTCAATCTACTTTCTAGTAGTGCCATATACTGGGCTCAACTCCTCATCAAGAACTCACCTCACTGAGAAATTGGCCTTGTGAGATTTGAACTTGGGTCTCATGGTCAGAAAGTTAACACTAACTACCCAATGCACACATAATTTTATCTCTCTCTCTCTCTATATATATATATATATATATATATATATATATTCTAACAGAAATACCTCCCACATATACCACTCATATAATGGTAAGACATTAGTGCTAATGGTGTCTTCATCTAGCTAATGTTTTACCATTATGTGGAAGGTATTTCTGCTGCATCATATACATTTTTTTTTTTTTTTTTTTTTTTTTTTTTCCAAGCACAATTAGTTGTCATCAAAGATCATTATGGCTGTATGTTTTGGTTTGAAGTAAGTTGCTTTTTATTTTTATTTTTAAGATAATATTTTGGATTATTCAGTCAGTGTTGTTGGATTAATTCATTAGCAATTGGGAGAGGGTTGGTAATTATTATTTGGAGGATTAGTTATTAAATATGTTTAAGATGTTTCTGCCAGTATTAAATCCTATTTAAACAAATGTAACAATTTAGACCCAAATATAAAGAAACTTTTGAGAAAGCAAGAAAAAAAACGAAAGAAAGATTATTAAATAGAAAACTCCCGTAGTCTTTGATAATACATGCCTCAATGATGACATGCTGCCAAAATATATATATATATATATATATATATATATATATATATATATATATTCTAACTTAAAAGCCACCCTATTGAGTGGGGTTTAAGCTAGCTCCAGCAGAGGGCTCTTGATTGAGCCTTCATCACAATATGTAAGGAGGAGTAGATGTGATAGGCAGCAATAAACTACAGAGGAACTCAAAATTGATCATTGTATTTAAGTAATGTATTAATATTTAAGCTTAACTTTTAAAAGTTTAATGATAATTCTTCTGCTGCCACTTAATTTGAAGACAATTTGATGTACGTAGGTCCTTAATTTCTGTACAAACAATTACTTTTACTTCATGGGTGACTTTTGCTGAATTTCATAATTAATTCTGATTATTCCAAAATTTATTTCCAAGTTACAAAAATTGTTATCATACAAAAAAATTTGTCACATAAATCACGTAAAAAAAAAAAAAAAAAAAATCAACGAAAACAATTGCAAGAATGAAAACTTGGGAATCCAAACTTTCAAGGTTATGGGTCTGGATCCAGCACAGAATGTTTTGAATTTGCTCACAGAGTTGACCTGATTTCAGAATAGTATGATATGTTACGCTATGGCCTCTAGAAGTAAAGTTGAAAACAGAGACAATTTTATTTTGAAACACTGTAATTTGAGAATAGTAATCTTTTATTTGAACATGAGCTATTGAAAGTTAGGGAGTAGGTCCCTTTCATTGTTTTTATCAGTAGAAACCAATATGGAGGAATCTTAAAACAATTTCAGTAATGAAAACTTGGGGATCTAAAATTTCAGGATTGCAGTTCCAGCCCGTAATGCTTTAATTTTCTTATGGAGTTGGCCTGATTCCAAAATGGTATGATATGTCCAGCTATGACCACTATGAGTAAAGTTGAAAAAGTGTCACATGGTGACACACTAACATTTGCATTTATCATATATATGTCATATAAAAGGCTCAAACACTAATATTCCATGGTTATAATTTATTACATTGGAATCGTAATCACAAGCCAATTCATCAGACCTACAAATTAAAAAAAAATGTATTTGTAGGTCTGATGAATTGGATTGTGATTACAATTCCAATGTAATAAATTATAACCATGGAATATTAGTGTTTGAGCCTTTTATATTATATTCTTGCTCTGTCTTGTACATAGAGCTCTATCTGGATTTTGTCCTCTTGGAAATATATATTATCCACTAATATTTTATATATATATATATATAACCACTAATATTTTATATATATATATATATATATATATATATATATATATATATATATATTTATATATATATATATATATATATATATTAACCACTAATATTTTATATATATATATATATATATATATATAACTACTAATATTTTTATATATATATATATATATATATATATTAACCACTAATATTTTATATATATATATATATATATATATATATTAACCACTAATATTTTATATATATATATATATATATATTAACCACTAATATTTATATATATATATATATATATATTAATATAATATTTTTATATATATATATATATATATATATATTATTTTATATATATTTATATATATATATATATATATATATATATATATATATATATATATTAACCACTAATATTTTATATATACATATATATATATTTATTAACCACTAATTTTTTTATATATATATATCTGGGCGAAAGATTGTATTTAAGCATGAAAACAAACTGCCATCTCTTGGTGTTGACCTCAATGTCCACATTTATATTTTATATCTACGTATGCTCTATTCCTGATATTTAGCACATTTATCCATAAATATAGCATAATTTTTAAAATTATTTAAAAAGAAATAAATCAAAAATAATTATTTAAACAACAAAAAAATGAAATACACCTATATTTTCAAAAACTTTATAAATGCCAGAATATTCAGGAAAATTAGCCTAAATATAAGTCACCTCCAACACCAGAAATAACATTGTTACATTTTCTTTTGACACTCAAAGCTGAAAGAGAAAGAAAAGAAATAATGAGAGAGTATGAGAAGATGAGAAAATTATGAAAAGAAAAAATCACCATGACATTCTGCACATATACACATGCACATATACAAGTACAAAAACACCAATAAAAAACCTCATCAATTATTTTTTTTAACTTAACATAAAAATAATGAAAACGAGAAAAATGACAGACATTTGCTGATACCTCCTGATGAATGGACTGAACAAAGGTTCATCTCCAAAACTCTGGAGTTAATGCTGAATACAGCATCAATCAGCTAAGTGATAAATTTTATATTTGTATTATATGTGTGTGTGTGTGTGTGAGAGGGTATGTGTAAATATGTATAATTTTCTGTTTTAACCAACCTAAATATAATATACTTGAGATCCAGCAAGCCATCTCTCCAGGTAATACTTCTCTTTTGGGAGTGAGCTAAGAGTCATAACCTGGGGCACAAAGTGTCCCAACAAAGGGAAGTACTTTACGATTTTTGTCATTAGTCCCTGTATTTGTAGGTTCTCAAACTACATTAAACTTGACCTTGTGTGAGATTCTGCTTGACTGGGTAAGCAGATAAATAGTTACCTTCTCTCTGCATTTCATATACATAAATATATATAATAGATGTGTGGGTGGTGTAATGTACCACAGTTTGGATTGAGAAATCTGAGAGCCAAGTTCGAATTCCATTCAAGTTTGGTAGATTCACTTACGTGCAAATACGTTTGGGAAAGGTAGGAATCCCTCTCTTCTCCATCAACCCCCACCAGCTATGGGTAAATAGCAGAATAGAGTGGGCCCAAAAACTTTGGATGGCAATGAGTCTAAGATAAAAGCAACTCTGAATTGAAAACATGAAGAGGGTTGCTTGGAGACCTTGTTGCACATTATGTGTGCCAGTTTTCTGTATTTAGTTTTTCCAAAAAATGTGGTTGGTTCTGCTCAAGCTTTCTATACTATAAATATATGTGCAGCCTGGCTGTTCAGTTCCAAGAACTGAGCTGCTGGACAAGAGAGTCTAATATATATAGATATTACCCTAGGTGTGCAGATACTCTCTCTGTCACACATATATGGACACAGACATATATATATATTACAATGGGTAATGTTCATTCACCTGCCTGCCTAAGTATATCTATAGGAGCGTGTGTACATTTTTATAAATATCCATAAAAATGTGCACATTTCTGAATATGTCCATTCTTCTTAGATACTGATGCCAGATAATAAGATAATAAAGATAATAAAAATGAATTTATGAAGTTAAATTACTTCTAAAAAGTTCCAATGATTAAATAATAGATGTCATAAATTCTTGTGATTTATGTAAAAACAACACAATTTATATCTCTTAAGGAGTACAAAACAAAACATGAAAATGTCAAACCGAAAGAAAAATAATTGCACATAGAAGAAGAATTATGAATTCTAACAGGATTTTATGATCAGCGTTTGTTGCATGTAAGGTTTTCACAATTTTATTGCTAAAAAGAAAGTGACATTTGAAAGCATAGGACAAAGGCCTTTTACATAAATTATCAGTGAGATATATAAATGCCAAAACTTTTTTTCTTTATTGAAAATCAAACATGATTTTAAAATATGCATCAAACAAAAAAAAACAAAAAGCTAAAACTCTGAAGAATGCTATTATATGTAACAAAATCGAATATTATAGCTCTTTCATCATAAATTCTATTTGTTTCCTTACATGAAATGTTTTTCACAGACACCAGTGTCTAAAAAGGAACTGATGATAGCTTTGATGGTTAAATGCTGAGGATAGAGTTCATAAAGTCTTTGGTTGAATTCTCATGAACTGAACAGAGGATATATATATATATATATATAAAATTTCAAAGAGAGCTCATTTCACAAATCATCACACATTTATATATGGGAGAATATGAGATAAATCTCTATATATCAGAACAATGTCAAGTAATTGAATGACAAAATTGAAAAATATTCGACATAACACATTTTATCCTTTATCAGGCTAAAATTATGTTCTTATTGATGGAATTATATATGTATGGGGATGTGGGGAATATAAATGAAAACATCAGTTGTAGTTATGCACTGAGAAGATGTGCTAAAGATGTAGAGAGACTAAATTTTAAATTTCTGGCGTCAGATGCTGCAACTCAGACAACTTTCAGTTTTCCAATGCTTTCAAATATAGATGTAACCATAAATTCTATTCTAATAGTTTCTTTTTTGCTTTTCTCATCTCTTTAACTCTTTTCCAGTTTATTGCTTCCCTGCTATCTACATTCTTCAAAAATTTAAATGCAATACCAGTCGCCATATTTTGTCTTCCTGATCCCTGTTCTTTTATTGTCCTTTCACTTCACTGAAGTTTTCTCATTTTTTTTCATTCCCAGTAATTCCTCACTTATTAGAGACTGTTGTAGCATACCTATTGATGATAATGGGTATGTTCCCATTCACATACTTACAGTAGTAAATACTGTATGTTGTTCTGCAGTTGGAGATTAATTGTGGAATTCATTTAACTCACTTCTAGCAGTTGACTACTACTTCTATGCACTGCTGGCAAATCTTATATGTGTTGTTCTTGTCCTAAGTATTACCATTCATTACTAACCTTCATTTGATTATTCCATTCAATAACATTCCCTAGGTTACAAAAAAGACATTATTGCTTTGCTTGAAATGAAATCAGGAAAAAAAAGTGCCACACAGGAGAAGATTTTTGCTTTAGTAAATTACTTTCTCTCTTAATTAAAGCATCATCAGTGCATAATTACAACCAATATTTTTGTTTATATTTTCCTTTTTCTATGGCATATAATTTCATTAATAAGAACAATATTTTACTCTAATGCAGGAGCATGCAAAAGCTGGGAGGCAGAGGGTGTGACAGCCCTGGGGATCCACATCGGGAGAGTATCCAATCAAAGAGTGAAATAAAAATGTAGTTTTTGATATCATCTCAGTTAACTTCATGTAGTGTGAATGTTGATCTGTATTTTGATACATGAATCCAGGCTTCCAATACTTGTGCCTTAGGGTAATACAATCAAGAAGCTGCCCCTAGGTCTCACCAAACCTCTGCGCATCACTGCTCTGATGAAATCCTTTTAAAAGACAACAGGTGTTATATAAAGTTTTCTCCATTTTGTCATTTGCATTCTGTATTTCAATTAAGATATCAAATGCGTTATTGGTTAAGTAGATTACCTGGGAGGCACAGTGGAGTAACAAATATTGGCTTGGATTGAGGAATCGGAGAGCCAAGTTCAAATTCCAGTTGAATCCATTACATTCACTTACGTGCTAATACCCTTGGGAAAAGTATGAATCTTCTTCTCCCTCCAGCTATGGTCAAATAGCAGGACAGACTGGGTTCAATAGCCTTGAATAGCAACTGGTCTACCGCAGGAAGAAATGGCCACCTATTGTGGGGAAAAAAATTTGCCTTGTCAATCATGTATCAAAAAATACATGAACCCCTAAGCATGTATCACGCATGGCACATAACTAACTGAGATTATCTTGACGTGTAAAGAATATTCTTTCATAATCAAATTAGCCTTTGAGTTTGTCTTAATACTGTAGTAATTTAAAAATATTTTTTCTGAAAGGAATTTGTTTTCCATGAAATTTAACAAAGCTCTATCACAGATTAAAATGAGAGTTGGAGCAACAGAAATGTGGTTCTACAGAAGGATGCTGATTATACCATGGACGGAACATGTGAGCAATGATGCAGTTCTAGAGACAATGGAAATAAAAAAGACATTTATACTTAACATTGATTGAAATTTTCTAGGGCACATAATGAGGAAAGAGAGCTTGGAAAATATGATTCTCACAGGACAGATCAAAGGCAAGAGGGAGAGGGGAAAACAATACACAACCTACCTGATGAGCTTGAGTGAATGGATGGAGTAGCAGGGTTTGGGTAAGATGACTTAAAAGACAAATTTTATTGAAATTTACAAAGCACAGGAAGTTGAGGAGAGTCATGTTCAACAACACCTTGAAGGGACATGCCACGTAGAAGATATCAGAAATACTAATTTTTTCTGGGCTTTTGTTTTATTAACTTTCATATATAAGTATCATTTTCTCTATGTATACATATACACTGCTATATTATACATACACACTATGCCCTAAAGACCTAGAATTAACTAGTAGTAATCTTGTATGTATGTATACGAATATGAATAAAGATAAAAGTAATACTTTTCTTTACCAATGAGTTTTGTCCTCTGATGGACTTTATCAAGGCAAATGTAAGGATTTGATTTTGCAACATGTGTTTATAAACAGAAATAAAAATAACGTTAGGTTTTCAAAATTTTTAATTTTAAAAAAGCTCATATTTTTTTTCAGGTTTAGAAAATCAAGATAAACTATGAAGGATGCTAAGTGATCTAATTTAATACAAATCAAAAGTGAATACAGAAGTTTACATAGTCTTTTTACAGATATATTTTATTTGAATCTGAATTTTTTTGTGTGTGTGTGTGTGTGTGTGTGTATGATATAGACAGTGTGTCTGATTAAATGACATCAGATATATTTTTTTTCACTTCAAGGAAGATGATAATGCCACTAAGACACAAGGGGTTAGTGTGAGTGAAAGAGAATGAAAAGTCTTCAGAAGGAACTCCCCAATCCAGGGATCATAGGCAAACCTATCTACTTCAGTTGCGGAAAGGAAACAAAATAATAATAATTAGTAAATAAAATTTCAGAGTTCAGACAGCAACAAGTGCAACAAAAAATATTAGATATTCAGTTTTCATTTTCAGCTTTATTTTGGAGCAATAAAATAAACAGTTATTTGCTAATAAATCTAAGAATATTATACAGTCACTTCAACAGAATTTTCTCACATTAAATGAAAGAGAAATATTATACTTCCACTTAATAATAATGCGAGTCAATCACACTTTCATTTGAAAATAAAATTCTCATCTTATTACAATCATACTTGTCCCTCCTTTGCTTGATGTTACATCCAGCCAATAACTCATAAATAATGGACTATTCCATTTTGATTGTATGGAAAGTTTGTTTGTATGATGGCATATCAACTTCTTATGGGTTAATTTAAGGCTGAAATTTAATTTTCTTGGAAGCATTTATAATTTGACAAAAAATGTATTTCTTTTTACAGAAATGTATTGCTGGTAATTTTTTTTTACTATGAAAACATATTGCTAGTATTTTTAATTTAAAAATTTTAATACCTTCATTGTGTTTTCACCCTAGTTAGGGTTCCATCCCATAGCTGGAACCCTAACTGGTGCTACCATCCTGGCTTTGGGTGTACTTGGAAGCAATAGCAATTAAGAAGTGGTTCCATGCTCCTCAAAATATCATGATCAGAAGCCTTGCTACCAGATGTAGTTTATCATCATACCCAGGACAGTCATATGGAAAAGTGAGAAAAGTCACTACTTAATGAAGGAAAGGCAGCAATAGATAAGTGTTTAATGACTATTTCAGTAAAATGGAAAAGTTGTCAATTTCAAATCTTTTCATTTGTACCCACTTCTTAAAATAATAAACAGCATTCATATTTATGATTATTATTGTAATATTTTGTTACAGTTGTTTAGCTCAAATATTAATAATGTGATAGGGGAATTTCTATGGATATTTTATTGTCGCAGAACTCGTCATGAACTTACTCAGTCATTAACTTAAGAATTAAGATTCACCAGAATATTAAAATAAGAAAACCGTGAAATTTTCACAGGTTAAAACTAGTTATTAAACGGAAGTAGATTATACTATGGTGTAATAATTTTGTCAGAACATTATATTTCCATTTAAAAATACTGAGAGAACGTTATAATAATATAAGGACACACTTCAATATAAGAACAATCATTGTATTTCCACTGAAATTTTTTTTCATGTAAATTAACATTTCAGCTTTAACCTAAAATTGCAGTAGAAATTCATAAATATTACAGGACAATAAAATCATTATCTTAGATCTTGCTTCATAACATTAATGAAATTATAGAACTTTTGAAAGAAAGTTGAAGAAATGATGAAATTGTTATGGTTCAGAATTTTGATGATATTTCATCATTCTAAAAATAACCTTGCCATCAGTGATGATAAAAAATAAGGATATTTCATTATCCTAACCATAATCATTATAAAAATGACCCTTCCACCACAAAAAGGTCAGTAGAGTAGAGAATGGTAGAATAGACAAGGGTACCTGCAGCAGTAGTCAGTAGATGAGTAGACAAATAGCAGTACAGAAACAAGTCATGTCAACGCTTCACGATGATCAAAAACAGATGATTTCAAATGCTATCCTCACAAACGAAATTCTCAGAACCAAATCAAGTAAGCACTAACTTTTAAACAAAAGAGACACTAAGAACATTTTTACACACACCATACCAATATTCTGTAATTCACATCACAAAAAGAAAATACAAATTCTTGTTATTTTTGTCAACACATGCCTCAAGGTTTTATTGTTCTACATTTTATTCATTTTAATATCTGTCATTTAATAACAACCACATTACAAAATACTTTTAGAATTATATTTGACACCCTGTACAATGTTAACACTGATAATAAAAATACCAAGTATATTTTACTAACTATTTATAATTACTTAATAGATTACCATGAATGTGTGAGTTGTACATCAGGAAGAGCATCCTGCCTTGTAAAACCTTGCCTCAAATCATCAGGACAAATCATTTGTCAAAAAAGACCTACCTTGCTGTGTGAGTTCAATCCTAGTCCCACCTTAACCAAAAAAAACACAGCTATACATGACAAGGTTTCCCTCATTACATCCTCCAGTCATCATTCAGTACTTGTCAACCCATAGATTAAATAAAGGGTTCAATTCAAAATACTCTGAAAGTCTCTGCTTTGAGATTGGGTACAATTTGGATTTCAGCAACATGATTTCTGTCTGTATTTACTGGGATGATGAGTTATCATTATTTACATGCAAATTATTGTCTTCATCTTTGTTGTTGTGATAACAACAACATAATTGAGGACCATAGTCTCCATGTAAATAGTATAAATTAGTGTTCACCTTTCAGCATTTTTATTACTCGCTCTGATAACCTCTTGATCATAAAGATTGCATTTCTTTAAATTTTTTCTTGCTCTATTTCCAGGTTAATTCTGCTATGTGCTCTCTTCATTAGATTTCAGATGAGAAGCTTCATCATGTGGCACAGTAAGCTTTTGTTTACCAGAGCAAAAAGTTCTTCAACCTGGATGTGAAATTTTTTTATCTTTTTTTCAATTTTTAACCAAAAATATTGCTGTTTTCAGATTTATATTTTTTTCAGTCCTTAGATAAATCTGTTGCAGAGGTAATATTTTTGTTTTAAATTATATATCAACTCTACTTTTGTACTGAGTACTTTTTACGGCATAATTGTGAAGACTTAATATTTACTAACTGCAAATAGATCGAAATTAATATATAGTATTTATTAATACACACACACATTATATATATATATATATATATATATATATATATATATAAATAAAAAGAAAGAACAGTAAGATATAAAATCCGCTGTTCTTATAGATATTTTATTTTTACAAAATAGTGCTCAATGTAAATTTACAGAGCATTAATATTATAAATTAATTGATTTAAAAATTTTTTTTTTTCGCAAAAAAAACATATTTTAAATCAATTTATAATATATATATATATATATATATATATATATCTCTATATCTCTCTCTCTCTCTCTATATATATATATATATATATATATATAGAGAGAGAGAGAAGCAACAAATAAATTCAATGTTAAACTTAGGTGTCCCTACTCAGGGTTTCATGGTTATAATACTGACACATCAAGGGGCTTGATAGTAATATTGTATTTAAATTATTTAACATTTAATTTTATTTCTGTGTGAATTTCTGGGATGAAAAAGTTATCCTTATTTACATTAGTTTCAGCCATTTTGCCAACTGGCCTTCATCAAGATAGGATATTTAATTATAAATATTATTTACACTATTTCAAATAAATCTTGTTTTTCGGCAAATCTCTGTAGGGACATTGGTAACAAAGCTCTTTTTCATATCGGAAATTAATGTTTGAACCCCCAGTAAAGATTAGACTTTAAATTCCTCACTTTAGAAAATAGATGACAGCTTTCTGAAAGATCAGTTCTAAATCATCATTTGCCAAATCTGGTGTACACTCAAGAAATTCTTTTGTTTATTGTAAATATCAAATTTCACAAATGTCTTAAGGAACACTTAAATTAATTCTATCCACTGATAATTCCTTTGTTTTTCTCATTTTCAATATATAACAAATATTGTGTGCTGAAATAAATTTTAAATATAAAAAAATTTCAAAATTATGTGTTTAATCATCTTTTATTTTATTCAATATTTTGTCTACCATCAAGAGGTCCCTAAAGGTATTTTAGTGTGTTGGTCACTTCTATAATTAATAAGGTTTCTATGAGAATATTTTACATGAATTAATGGTGGTAAAAAGGTACGTTCACAAAATAAGAGAGACTGATTGATTTGCAATGTGAGATAACATTTATTTAACAAAAATAACAAAAAGGAAAAAGGTAAGTTTAAGGGTTTCTTTTCCCAGAAATTAATACACAACAAAAATTGTTTTTGAATGTATATGAGTGCGAGTTGCCTGTGTAAGTTCGTTTGTGTGTAAAGTGTTCACGGCCCTTTTGCTTTGATGTGAAAAGTTGATGGCACACACTTGAAAAGGAGAGAAAACAGGAAGTGAGAGTTACTCATGTGTTCACCTGTTTTTATACCCTCAGGCTGCTTCTGGTGATATGTATATTCAGGCTCACAGTACAGGAATTGTTAACAGCCATCAACGTAGGCATCAATACAGGCACCCCCACAAGGTTTCCTTCTTGTTCCAACTCTCTTTCCACCTTACATAAATAATCTGTCTAAGAGTAAAATTTGTGATAATTTATGTTGATGATACAACAGTATATAGGTGTACCTCCAAAGTCTAAGATTACCAGTGCTTGGCAGCTGATCTCTCCTCTGAGATCGTTTTTAACAGTTCAGTAGGGGAAAAACTGGCTGGTCGCATGCATGCAATGCCTGGAAAACCAAACTACTGACATTCCATCATCACCGAGCAGAACCTGAATTTTTACTGAAGAGGTCCCTGCCTTGAGCACCTATTGGGACTTAACCCCGACTTTAGGTGAAAATCATACATATGATTCATACAATCAAAATGTTTTGAATTTATGGACTTAAAAGAGGGTGCGCATGTTATATATATATATATATATATATATCCAGGTAAGATGAGAATAAATAGAATACAATTCCAACATTTGTAACATTTAATTTAAAAGAGAGCTCAATGCAAAGTAGAGCAATATTATTTATTTTAGGATATTGCACCAAAAACATGTCAAAATTGCTACACAATTGCAGTCATGTTTTAATGCATATCAATGCATCTCATCAGTAAATTACTAGTGAGTGAATGATTTATTTAGATAAAATTAAATTACACCTCTTTTTATAAAAAAAAGTGGGGGTTTGTGGGCTTTAATCAAACATTAAATTTAAAGTAAACAAAGAAGCAAAAATTAAAAATTATTTTCCATAAATGGGTCATGCTTCGTAGATTGGCAGTTAATGGCAGCACAAATATTAAACAGGAGTGGATGTTAATGGATACACAAATTATACACACAAGACAAAGCCATTTTCTAAGAAAAAATGAGGTGGAGTGGTAATTTAACAAAATACTAAACAAGTTATATGATTTGAGAGTTTCCTACATAAAATTTTTTATAGTTGATAAATAGTTTCTTTAAGAAACCAGTAAATAATTTAAACATATAGAATTACTTGGTAAATTAATATGCAACGGTTGACTAAAAATTCTTTATGTAAGATGTTAATAGCAATAACCAATTAATGCATAATGTTAAAAATACCAATATATCTGTACAAGATTTTACTAACACTACCAGGAAATTAATACAAAATTATATTAAATTCAAATTAATCTTAAAAATAGATAAGCCATATATGGTGCAACACAGTTCAACTAAAATTTAAGAAAAAACATTGTCAAATTCCAAGTCTAAATGAATTTTAAGGTAAAAGGTAGACTGTGTTTATAATTTACCGTTAACTCGGATCTTTGATTTAATAAAGCATTCTTATCAAAAAAACCTAATAATTTCCAATTCTTCATGTAAACACAGAAAACAGGGTTCATATAAGGATCTACATGTCCTTGCCATTTTTAAAAAATTCAGTTTCATCTTAGGAGTTTTATTATCATCTTTCAAACTCCAAAAATATTTAGAAAGTGATGTATTATTTCTATAAGTATTATTTAGTAAAGGACAATACATGTTGATACCGCCTAGTCTTGAAAGAATTGTTAGTACTACCAATATAAAACTTTTCACCAATTGGATTCTCTATTGTAGAGATAGTACAAAAATAAACAAGAGATTCAGTTAAACATTTGTTTGGCAATGGGCACTGGTTAGAATTTGTACAATTACACTGGCCAATATTAACAATATTTTCCTTGGAACTTGCTGGATCATAATACAAGTTTGCAGGTTGGTGTTGACTTCAGTGTCCATGTTTATATGTGCTCTATCTCTGATGTTGAGCACTTTTCCAGAATATGGTTTACATGAGGCACATGAATTTATTCTTTTAAAATTTTTTTTAACTGCATTGATTTTAAAATTAGATTTTACTAATTTCAACTCCGGTTTTGTTTATATGTTCATTTGTTTTAAGATTTTTCACATTCAATATTGGCTTAAAACCAGTTTAGTAAGAATAAGTGATAGGCTGAAGAAGCCCAGTTGTATATTAACTGCAGAAGATTTGTACATCATATATATCTTTCATTAAATACACTAGACAAGAAAGATTAATTAATTTTTACTTAGTTTTTCCTGCATCCTATCATTTTGCTTATCCATTTTGTAGAAGTAAGGGAGTACAGAAATTTTCCATAATTTTCCTTGTTCCAAGTGTCCAGCCACTTAATTAGACATTTTCAAAGGGGGTTTTGTTTTTGGTGTTGTTAGTTTTTCTCATGTTTTTGACTGTTTAAGTATTTTTGTATTATTTTGAATAGGAGCATTTATTCTGAGTCTCCTCATGTTCAGTGTGGATAGGATTTTTAAAAAACTTTTAACACTATTTCCACTGTTAAATAAGGCAAGGTTGATAAATTGAGAAAGATGTTTAATATACTGGGTTTCTCTAATAGCAAGATGTTTTCGGTAATGTGATTCATATAGAATTTTAGTACTTTTGGCTAGAATTTTTAAGGGGTCTTGTTTTTTTTTTTTTTTTATAGAATTTGATAAGTTACACATGAGGTGTCTACGCAAAGAGGTGGTAGTATGCTTGATATAAGTAATTGATTTGTGACAAGGAAAATAGTCTTGTACTTCAAACAATGAAAATTATGGAACATTTCTGCATTCCCTTACTCATGCAAAAGAGAAAAACGTTAGGATGCTGGAAAAACTAGATAAAAAATTAATTAAATCTTCCTCATTTGGTGTATTTAATGAAAGATGTTAAAAAAAGTTATATATATATATATATATATATATATATATATATATATATATATATGTGTGTGTGTGTGTGTGTGTATTTTAGTATAAGTTTTTATTTAAGTAGGTTTTATTGAAAACCACATTAGATCACAAACTTATACAATTTGGTACAATAACAAGAAAAATTACTAAAAGTTCTTAAAGAAAATCTTTTCTGTGAGTAATCTTCAATAAAATTTATATATATATATATATATATATAGGCAGTGATCCTTCCTTTAAACATGTTTTATCGAATATAATTAAAATGGAATGACTGTTGAGCCTTTTAATAAGTTCCTACTGATGTCAAATAATTTGTTTAATATTGGCTGGAAACTTGGAGAGGAACTTGTCAAGATTGTGTGTAATCTTCTGATTATTTTCAACACTCATTGGTTATTTTCAAGAAAATGAAGTAGGAGTACACACAAATAAGTGGCAAAAAGTTCTTTTCATAAAATTCTGAAGGTTGGCCAATTGGTTAGCCCACAAACTTTTCAGCACATCCTCATATATATATATATATATATATATATTGATGATGCGCAGGCCATGTAATGGATAGTGGCTTAGAATGAGAAATCAGAGAGACTAGTTCAAATTCCTGGCAAGTTTGTTAAATCCCTTATGCCCACTCTTCATTTCCCCTAGCTATGGGTTAAATAGTAGTGCAGACTGGAATCTTTAGCCTTGGTTGACAACCAGTTTAGGATAATTCCAAATTCAAAACCTGAGGAGAATTGTTTGGAGATCTTGTGGTATATTATCTGAGATAGTTTTCTGTATTCAGTTCTTCCCAAGCTTTCACCACTATAATCAAATCGAAAAACAAGAGTCCATTATATATATATATATATATATATATATATATATATATATGTATATGTATGTATGTCATTTTCATTTCTCCTGCTTGTTATCTCTAAATTCAGAAAGCTATATTTTGCCTCTGGAATGCTCCCATATACCTATTTATTTATCTACTGACTAACCTGGTTATTTTTCTGTTGTCTTGGTCGTCTTTAACTGCATGCTAATCATTATCTTGCCTCAGACACCTTACCCAGGGTATGAATATGCTTATGTGGTAACCTATCTTCCATTTGGACACAGATGAAATCTCAGAAAGTTACAGAAAGTTCATGAATGCAGTTCGGTAAGCATATGGGGCATTTGCATGGCTGATGTAGATTTACAAGTATATATATATATATATGTACAGATGCAAGCAGATCTGCACAAGCAGTTACAATAATGAAATGATTGGCATTTGTATTCAGACATGCAGGAAGGAAAGCAGTTGAATATGTAGAGCTTAATATTATAGGCTACCCCCACAATCCAAAATAAGTATAAAGGATGATAAAATCATTGTAAAGTTAGATGAAAAGGAATTGGTTTTGATCAAGTAATATTGTGGGTGTTATGATATGTTTTTTAATATTTTTTTTTTGTGTTTTTCATTGTTTTTTTTGTTTCTTTTTTAATTCATTTATTTTCCGTTTTTTTTTTTTTTTTTTTATCTGTCTTAATTCCATTCCAATGTGTCCACTAACTCACCAACCAATACACGTCACTTTTTCTATTCCTATTTAATTCCAGACATTGGATAGTCATAAACTTTATTTTTATTCATTTGTTATCACCCCAATTTTTCTTTTATTTTGCACATCCATTTTTTTTTTTTTATCTAATGATCCTCTGGTTCAGAAAAAAAAATAACATCTGAGACAATGCATAGAATACAGTATGGTGCACTACAGTACATTGGGACTCAAAAAAAATAACAATCAAATCAAAAACAATAAATTAAAAAATGTGATACAATATCCTACAAATGCAATCATATTTTACTCATTTTCACTGTCAGCCATTTTTACAAGACTCAACTTATTGTTCATTGGATTTGGAGACATTTTTTTTCTTTTATTTTTAAAGTTTATTGCTTATGCTTTTCATTGCTCTTCTATTTTTATTGCTTAATATTATCTTTTTTTTTTGTTTCTTTCTGTTTTTGGTCAACTACCGAACAGTTTTATTTTGTGCGTTTGCCATGTGCATAAATATTTGTCTATGTCTATACGCCCATACATCTAAATGCATATATCATTTATACTCAGACTAGGAGCATATATTTTGATCATTTTCATTTTTTTCTTCTTTCTTTTAGAATTTCTAATTCATCTTTGTTTCATTTCTTTACAAATAGACATATATAGTAATATGTCTAGTTCACACACACCCATATTATTTATATATATATATATATATATATATATATATATATATAACCATATACATACATTTTCACTTTATAACTGTGATTATACAGACATACACATATTTGAACTGACATTCATTTGTAATATAAAAAGATACATACACATTTATGGATAAAACTGTATCTTTGTGTACACACATATATAAGCATATATACCTTTTTCTTTGATTTGTAAGCCATTTTAGAATTTTCCAGATGAATGTCCTGAAGTTGTTCATGGTGTCTCATCAAAAACAAATTTAGTCCACAAGTATTGGCTGCCAGGAGAGTTTTGGTTTTTTTTCTAATTAACCATAAAATTTTTTTCCCCCCCCTCAAATGACCAAAATTCCTTCCACGGGTCAGGTGGATTATTAAAGGATTTAGATAGCAAAAAAATAAAAAATAAAATATTGGAGAACTGACGTCCATGGAATGGTAATGAGTATCAGACAGGCAGTGGGCACTTATAGCTTTTCTAAAAAAAACAAAGTATTTTTTTTTAATCCTCCAAAATTCCACTCTTCACAATTTTAGGCAATGGGCCTCAAATTCTAGATTATTCTTATCTATTGTCCACTCTATTTTTATTTTGTTATTATTACAGTCACTTTATATATATTATATATATATATATATATGTGTGTGTGTGTGTGTGTGTGTGTGTGTGTGTGTATTATATATTGTTATATATATGTTTATATTGATTGGGGATAAAAGTTTCCTGTAGCAGCTGATGTGAAATTTAAATCACTTGGTCTATACAGAACTAATGTTCTAAAGAACAGTGTATTTGGCCAAAAACTTTGAACAAAAATATTGAAAACTGCTCAGTTATTGCTTTTCTTGTAGTCTCTTCATTCTAAGTTTCCCCATTCTAAATCTGCACTACCTGACTAAAGGATTGAACTCACAATTACCAAATTCACAGATCAAAGATTTAGTCCACTAGGCTATTGTTCCATCAAGATAAATCTAGACACATTCAGTGGAACAAGAACAATTTACCCTCATAAATTAAATAAAGTTGTTCACTTCAAAAGTTCCTGTAAGTTACCTTAATCAGCAACACCTGAAAAAAGGCTGGAAGATACAACAGCTGAAATGTTGTTGTCATAGAAATGAAGATGATGATATTAGTCCAAATGTAAGTAATGCAAATAATGATTACACTTTATAAAAGAAATCTGAACAGAAAAAAATTCAATTTAAAACTTTAGTGAATCTTTTATTTTGAGGAAAAAGGTTTTGGAAAATTTGATACTCACATATCAGTTTGAAGGCAAGAAAGATAGAGGAAAACAATGCACCACCTACCTAGCGGGCTTTAGTAAATAGATGTTAGAACAAGGCTTAGGAGATAACAAAAACATAAAATATATTAAGAGCTGCAGAGGATAGGAAATCATAGAGAGGTATGATCACCAACATCCTGAAAGAACATGGGACATAGACAAAGAATCAACTTTCACTATTAAATCTTGTATCAGGCAAATAAAAGTTGTCAACATTCACTTTTAGAAAATGTGAGTAAGTCAGTTCAAATTTAGAGGGTTTCCTCCCAAAATTGACATTATTTTGTAGTCTAGTAACATAGCCAATTCTTGCCCAAATGATATCAAATTTTAACAAAATGTGTAAAAACCAAGTTGACTGTGTGAAATCTGAATGAAAATCTACCAGGAAGATGAATCAGGGGTGCCAGTGATAATGACAATGTGCTGTTGAAATAGCCACCAGGTTCACCCCACTTGACACCTTGTGATTTTTTTTTTCTATAGGGTTATATGAAAGGACAGGTATAAATCCACCATACTTTTCCTACAAGCCTAAAGGAACTTAAGCAGAAAATCAGAGGTGCTGGAGAATGTTATGCAAGACATGCTACAGCATGTTTGGCAGGAGCTGGACTAGCGACTTGACATGTGCCATGTCACAGGTGGTCGGCATATTGAACATTTGTGAAGCTTTGTGAAATCGGTTATAAAATCTACATCCATTTGAATATCTTGTTCAAATTTTGATAAATAAACCTTTTATTGTTCAACTATTTAATTTTGTTTACCTGAGATATTTAGTCTTTCAGATATTCATATTTTAAATTATTACCAATTTTGGGGGGATGCTCTGTGTATCAAAGTTTTACCTGAAGAAATATTTAAAATTGAATAATGGATATAATAATAATTTGAAACAGCTAATTTAAATTTAATGTTTTTAGATGTTTCTGTGTGAAAAAAGCTTACTGAAAATCGAGTCAAATTCAAATCACCTATATATATATATATATATATATATAAAAAGAAAGAACAGTAAGATATATAATCTGGCGTTCTTATAGATATTTTTATTTTTACAAAATAGTGCTCAATGTAAATTTACGGAGCATTAATATTATAAATTAATTGATTTAAAATATGTTTTTTACGCTACACAGTTCTAACCATGTTTCAAAAATGGAAGCTAAAAGCTCCGAATTTAATTTTGTAATTAAATTAAAGACATTAGTTCCATTTCATCATCAAGCGAATTGAGGATGAAATGGAACTAATGTCTTTAATTAATTACAAAATTAAATTCGAAGCTTTTAACTTCCATTTTGAAACATAATTAGAACTGTGTAGCATAAAAAACTCATATTTTAAATCAATTGATTTATATATATATATATATATATATATATATATATATATATAAATTTCTAATTTCATGCAACATAATTTATGCAAAGAAGTTTTAAGTTAATATGGGTTAAAAATTAAATTATTTCATTACAACTTGATTATTTACAAGGTGACATTGGTGAGCTTTTGAACTTGGATCTCCAAGCAGATTCTATAACTGATTTTAATCATATGAGAGATTTGATCTGATGGATTGTTCACTGACAATCCTTGTGAAAGAAATAAAGATTTTTTTTTTCTACATTTTCTTCTATTTTGCTGATGGTTGTCCTGAGCACTTATCATCTGGAACTAACACACAACCAACCTTGAAATGTGCAGGCCACTCAAAAACCAATGTTTAATCTATGTTTACCAAATGCCTTACAAAGTATATCAAGTGACTTTTTAGCAGATTTGTCAAACATTTGATACAAATGATGATATAATTTGTCAACTATTATTGATTGCAGAGCCATCTCAATTCAACATTACAAAATCTTGTATAATTGAAGATGAATAAAACAGCATAAAAACTGGTAGACTAACTCAGCAGGCTAGGTACCACTGCACATTTCTAGTAAACAATACAAGAGCACATAACATTCCACTGTTCTTTCCAGAATCTATCTTAATACCTATAAGTCTATCATTCATCCAGGTTTTGAATTTTGAAGAATCAGAAGAAGAATCAATCCCCAAATTTCAGCTTCATTCATTTTCCCTCCATCATAAAGTTGCTTCCCTGTGACTTTTCTATAAATACTCTCATGGTAATTGTTCTGATGAAGTCTTCGTTATTGTACCTAGACTTTATGAATTTAAGAGAAGTACTAGATTGGCAGCAAGGTCTCATCAATTTACATTTGAAATGGCTGCTAGATGTAACCATAAGTTCTATGCTAACAGTTTCTTTTCTTGCAGTTCTCATTTGTGGAGCACAATTCTGGCTCCATGCTTTCTAGCCAAATTTGATCTTCAAAAGTTTAAATGCAATGTCAATTAATATCTACTGTCATCCTGATTAATCTTCTATTGTTATCACACCTTAATAATGTTTTTGTTTGCAAATTTTTTCACATCCTTGTGCTCAGTGGGTTTACTGCTTTGTATGGGGTTGAATTAGATTAAAAAAAAAACTTCATAATTTGAACATGTATCAAATAATAAAAGATTATAAAACTTAATTGTGTAACTGAATCAGTTAATTTGTATAATTTTAATTGAAGCATTTTATTTATTATTCAGATTGAAATGATTTTTTCTGGTCACTTTAACTTCAATCTATATTATATTCTTCTTGAAGACACAAAATTTGGTGGTCAGCAAGAGAAAAGCCCAAGATGCAGACTACAAATTGGAGATGTTAACATCAATCAAGTACAGAATTTTAAATATCTGGGAAGTGTTTTAACAGAGGATGGAAAATGCGACACTGAAATCAGAACATTCATTGGATTGAAAGATGTATTTAAAAAGCTAAACAAAGTACTAAGATATAGAAAAATGTTATTAGAAACAAATAAAAGAGTGCTGAATTGCTATTATATGGTAATAATGCCAGACAATCTCTTCACAGATGAAAAGAAAACTGGAAGTAGCAGAAAAGGTAGTTCTACAGAAGGATGCTGAAAATTCTTAAGGAAAATGAAAACAAAAAGAGCACTTATACATAGAATAGAAAGATAGCTGAAATTTATTTGACACATAATGAGGAAGGAAGGCTTGGAGAATTTTATACTCACAGGGCATATAGATAGAAAGATGGATGGGGAAAGTCAGCAGGCCACTTACCTTACTTGTGTGAATGGATAGTGTGGCGAGGGGATCGGTAAAGGGACAAAGGTTGCTAAGAGTCACAAGGGGTAGGAAGTTGTGGGAAGCCATGATCACCCACATTCTGAAAGGACATGTAACAGAGATGAAGATATCAGGGGTAGGATTTGTGAAACAAATGTATCGTCACTTTTATTCCTTCTCAGGAAAGGTTGCTGAGAATTCCATGAGCAGAGTGAGTTATCAATGAAAAAGTCAAAAAGAAAATGTTGACAAAAAGAGAGCTCATACTCAGAATCAGAAAGAGATAGCCGAAATGTTTTGAAAATATAATGAGAAAGGAGGGCTTGGAGAACATGAAAGGAAATGGTAAAGCAGTGAGCCACCAGCTTCGGCTTATGTAAATGAATGCCAGAATGGGGGGGTTGGTGAAGGGAGAAATGCTGCTAAGGATCATAAGGGATAAGAAGTTGTGGAGACCCATGATTGCCCATGTCCTGAAGGGATATAACACATAGAAGAAGAACCTGTAGATTTTCTGTTGGGTTTAGGGCACAGCCAAACTCCACGAAGTAGTGCTGGTGTTGTTCTGCAGAGTGGAGTTGGTAAACCCACACCCAAGCAGTTTTAAATTCAAAGTCATCTTTCTCCTAGACTGGTTGCTAATGAAAGTTAGAGAACTCAATCTTTTATACTATTAATCTGGTAAGAGGGAGGAAAAGAAATCTATCCATACCTTTCTTGAAGGCATTTATGTGAAAGCAAATACAATGGTGTCAGATTTAATTAGAACTTGGTTCCACAATTTCACTTTTCTGTGCGATAACTGCTATACTCTTTATATATCTTATATATATATATATATATATATATATATATATATATATATATATATATATATATATATATAGATGGATGTAAGGAGGCATGGTGGAACAATGGATAGTGGCTCAGAATGAGGAATTGGAGAGCCAAGTTCAAATTCTAATTGGATCCATTACATTCACTTATGTGCTAATACCCTTGAGAAAGGTATGAGTCCTCTTTTTCTCCCACCAGCTATGGGTAAATAGCAGGACAGACTGTGTTCTATAGCCTTGGGTGGCAACTAGTCTTGGAGAAGGAAATCTCTGAATTCAAACCAGCCTGTAGAGGGTTTGGCTCTGTCAGGTTATCTTGCCCAAGAAGCACCACTTCTACTACAGCTGAAGTACATGTGGTGTCCCCACAACCCTGATGAGTCATGGTATATATGTGTGCACAGTGGAGTAATAGATCATGATTTGGATTGAGTTTGAATTCCAGTTGAGTTCATTACATTCACTTACATGCTAATACCCTTGGGGAAGATATGAATTCATCTCTTCTTCTCAGGATAATATAGCTTTAGATGGAAACAGGTCTAGGAGAAAGAAAAACACTGAATTCAACACCTGCAATTATGGGTTAATAGTAGAGTGGACTTGGCCCTGTAGCCATGATTGGCAAAGGAGAAGGACAACTCTGAATTCAAATCCGGAGCCCAAGTCCCTAAGACAGTCCAATATAATGTTAAATATTTTGTTCTGGTTACTCCAGCAATGTCACAGGTGCAAAGCCAGTGCCTTTCTATTGGACAACATTGGTAATTTGGAGAGGAGAGATATGCTGCAATTGTTGATGTCCCACAAAAAATAAATCCCTGCCCTGGCCTAAAACCTAGAGATCTTTGGGTGCAGATCCATGGTCTCTTGAGATGTGTGTGTGTGTGTGTGTGTGTATATATATATATATATATATATCATCATGGAACTCATTGCTGAGTATTGGGGTGCTCAGACATTTCTTTCTGTGTGAAATGAGTCCTATGTTAGATCTGAAGAGACATCTGCAGCCACCACATGGCAAGGGAGGATTGTTCAGGGGATGGAGAGCTCTGGGTTTTTTGTGGGGGTTCGCTTTTCAATTTATCTTCTGGTGTTTTCAAATGATGCTGTTTTTCCATGGCCCGCTCTTTCTGCAGTTTTTTTCTCCCGATTGTCAGAGAGTTTTTGAGCTGATCCTTGATTCAATGACATGGGACTCCATGTGGTCTCTTGACAAATGTGAGTTCTGAGAAGAGGATTTGTTTGGATAGGTGGATGTCTGGCAATCAGGCGCAGTGTCCACCAAAGTCGGTAGTAAGTCCTAATGGTTTCTAGGATCTCTGTCTTTGAGTGGAGGAAAAATTTGTTTGTGATCCGGTCCTGCCACATGTACCACAAGATTTAACAAAGTTTTAGTTGATGGAATCTTTCATGTCTCTTTTGTAGAATACCCAAGTCTCACAGGCATACAGGTGAGTCAATATTGCAACAACTCAGTAGACATATATATATATATATATATATATATATATATATATATATGTGTGTGTGTGTGTGTGTGTGTATGTGTGTGTGTGTATGTATAGGACTAGTGTAATATTAATATAGTATTAATAATGAAACAGAAAAGGAGAGAAAAATCCATTCTTTAACAAACACCTAACCTTCTACTGTGAATAAAAAGTGACTGCCAATATGTTTCTTTGAAACCTTGTAATGTCATCAGGTTACAAACTTTGTTACTGGCAATGAATATGGTCTTCATCTGATGAAACACTGTGGTAATAAAAACAAAGATGAGGACAGTTGTTCAAATGTAAATAGTAAATATTATAATTCCTTATTTTGAAATCAAAATATCTCTTATAAAAAATGATCTCTTATTATAAAAACATCTCTTACTATAAAAATTACAATTTCTTATTTTGAATTCAAAACATCTCTTTGAAGAAAGTTATGGAATTATTTAAAAAGAAAGAAAGAAGAGTCACTTTAAAGGATAGTAGAATAGAGAGAGAGAAGTACAGGTGTCCTTGTCTTATGACACAGTTCCTTTCCTATGATGCCTCATAACATGAATTATAAAGAAAGAACATTAGCATGAAAACATTGATATTTATCTTAACTGAATTCTTTATTTCATGATCTGTCACCAATTTAATTGACTGTTATCCAGAATTTTGTAAATAATTACTGATTAGATAATTAATTTTTATTAATGTAAAATTTATCATCTGAAAAAAAAAGGTAAAAATAATAATTTCTGTCTGAATTACCAGGATGAGGTGTTACATTATTTATATTATTTATACTTGGATTATTGTTCTCATCTTTGATTTTATCACAATATTTCAGCTGTTGTGCCTTCATCTGATGAAGCATTTTGATAATGACAATAAAGATGGGGACAATACTTCAAGTTCAATTAGTGTAAATAGTAAAAATTATAATTTCTTATTTTGAAGTCAAAACTTCTCTTTGAGGAAAGTTAAGGAATGATTTAAAAAGTAAGAAAGAAGCGTCACTTATCTGCTGTTGCATGGAACCAAAGATCTTGTGAATCTAAACTTAATACTCTTACTCAGCAAGTTCATATTTGATGAAAGACCACTTATATTTAGAATGAGAAAGTGACTTTAAATTTATAGGACATCTAACGAGGAAAGATGACTTGGAGATTTTGACACTCACAGGATATACTGAAGGCAAGGAGGGAGAGAGAGAAATAATGAGCTTGTGTAAATGGATGATAGAATAGGGTGTGGGAAGGATAAAAAGAGAGATTGCTAAGGAGCTACAAAGGACAAAGAGTTGAGGAGAGCCACAATTGTGCACATCCTGAAATGACATGGTAGATAAAAAAAAGCAATATTTTTGTGCTCCTGTCTATCTGTACAGGAGATTGACTTAAAAAAAATAACTCAGATGCAGTTATAATAGCTTTTGACAAAAGATGACAGATTTGATCGATATGATAAAAATCAAAAAATTTGGTTTTGTGTTTCAGATTTCAAGCCTAAGTTTTATCAAACAAAAGTTGGGTTTCAACAATTAGGATTTGAATGTCTTACTTCACTCTTAAGAAGAATGAATGGTAAATTAAGATTTGTAATCATGTACCACAGATCTCCTTGTCTGATGCATTTTTGTTCAGTTATTATTTTATCTCTTTTGTAAATTTTTCCAATTTTGCCTTCTTAGATAAAATTTGATTTTGTTCTTTGATCATGTGTGACAAGATAAATGTAAATAGTAAAAATTATAATTTTGAAGTTAAAACTTCTTTTTGAGGAAAGTTCAGGAATGATTTAAAAAGTAAGAAAGACACATCACTTATTTGATGTTGCATGGAACCAAAGATCTTATGGATTCAAACCTAATACCCTTACTCAGCAAGTTCATATTTAATAAGTACAAAGGAAAATGAAATTAAGCCAAAAAATATGTAATAAAAAATTGAGGTGAGAAAAAAAATCTAACTACAGTGAAATTAAATAAAGGCTGGAAAAGTTAACAGAATTAAATTCAAAAAGAAAAATGGCTAAGAGAATGAGAAAGGAAAATATCAATGGAAAAATAGAAAACAAAAGAATAATGCATAAAATTGGATGAAAAAGTCAAACAAGAAAAAATTCTGCTTATAAATAGGAGATGAAGAAAAAAATATGGAATCCAAAAAGAAAAAAGAAAGATAAAGAAAAGAACTGAACTGAACACCCACCACCAAAAAAAAAAAAATGAAGAAAGTTATGAACAAAAATAAAAATGAAAGTCAGAGATCATTTTTTTTTTTTTTTTAAAATGGAGGATCTTCAAAGATTTCTCTATGATTGGTCTTCCCCTGAAACTTCACAATGAACACAGACAAGTAATTGGGTAGATGGGGTGGCAGTGAGCCAGGGTATAGAGATTAGGGGAATGGCAGAGAAAGAAGAAAACAACTGAATTGACAGGCAGGGGTAATAGTTTATAGGAGTTACTTGAACCTTGATGAGTCAGTACACTGGATCAACCAGTCATTATGACCCTTGACCCTTAAAAGAAAAATAAGAAAAAATTTTACCCTTCTTAAAAAAAAAGAAAAAAAAAGACACATAACTAAATCTTAAAGTGGAGCTAGTCATCTATAGAGATGGAATTTTGGTAAAATCTGGAATAAAGGTGGAACCCTCCACTCACACCCACCTTACAGTCTCTCCACATTTTCCATGACCTGCCAAAAATACCTGGAATGTTTTAGTGATTAGGTCTTTCCTAACAGATGAAATAGCAGTTACATGGAAAGAAGGGTAGGAAACAATTTAAGCCATGTTGTCATAATTTTTTAACAGGTTTTAAAATAATAAAATTGAATTTTTTTTGGATGATATTTTAAAAATAAAAAAAATAAAATTGGCTTTCTTAATGGTGAAAACTGCATATAAAAATTTAACATTTTTCTGGATGAATTTGAAAATACATTTCTTCTATATTTTAAACCTTGATTCTGTTTATCTGTTTCATAATTGGTTTTTGTTTGCTTTGACTAATCATTCCATTTGCCTTGCAGAAGTTTTAAGGTTCATTCTTTTCCCAAATACATTTGTGCAAAATATTTCTAGTGACCATTTTAACCAGTAGAAATCACTGTCTGGCTTGTTAAAAACAAGCTATTTCTGTACTGACTTCTTTAGATGAAAAAAAAAAAAATGGACAGAAAACAGGATGAGATTTTTTAAAAAAGACATTGGCATTTTATTTATTCATTTTAATTTTGCTTGTTGTCACTTTTAAAGAATAAAAAACCTGATTATTTATAACCTCTGTAAAAATATTTCTTTAATTCTGAATCAAATACAATACTCTTTTTGGGGGAAAATATCAGTTATTTTGTGCTGTCTTTTTCTTCTTCTGCGTGTTTCTACTGGACATGAGCGATCATGGCTCTCCCCAACTTACTATTCGTTGTAGTTATTAGTAGGTTTTGTCTTTTCACAATACCCCACAAACCCTGCTCTTCCATCCACTTACACAAACTTATTAGGTAGATTATTCACTCTTTCCATCTGGCTCTCTTGTTTTCAATATAACCTGTGACTGTTAAATTCTCCAAGCCCTCTTTTCTCATTATGCCATAGAAGTTTCAACTATCTCTTTCTGATTATGAGTATAAGCATTATTTTTGTTTCTATTTTCCTTAAGACTGCTTTCTTGCTTATGTGCTCCATCTATGGAATTTTAAGCATCTTCCTGTAGAACAACATTTATGTTGCTTCAAGTCTCTTTTTTCATCTGTGAAGAGATTGTCCAACATTCATGGCCATATAAGAGGACTGATATTGCATTACAATTCAGTACTCTTTTGTTTCTAATGAAATTTTCCTGTTATCTAATATTTTGCTTAGCTTTTGGAAGGCAACTTTCACTATTCCAATGCCCCTTCAGATTTCAGTGTCATGTTTTATGTTTGCTATTGAAACACTTTCTAAATATTTAGATTGTTGTACTTGTCTGATTGTATTATCTCTAACATTTGTTTTTTTTAAAGAGAACAGGATTCTTTAAAATTTTATCCAATATAGTAGATTAAATTTCAGATAAATAAATTTATAATATTTCTTTGTTACATCTAAATCTTGCTTTGTTTTTGAGGATGACAGGTGAACTCAAAATTTCTATCACAAAAGAAGACGACTAAATATTGAAAATGTAACAAAAAAGAATAGTAGTGCCTTGTTATCTTATGGATTTCTTTGTGTTTTTCAATTAAATCATCTGGAATTTGGTTGGTCACAAGAGTAGCTCAGATACAGTAGTAGAATTCTATGTATGAGAAAGACCCATGAAAATTTCACTCTTCTTATTTGGATTTTCCTGATGAATCTTAATTCTTAAGTTAATGATTAAGTAAGAACAGTAATAAAAATCCATAGAAATTCCCCTATTGCACAGTTAAATATCTGAGCTTAACAACTTTAACAAAATATTGCAATAACAATCATAAATATGAATGCTGGCCATTATTTTAAGAAGTGGGTACAAATGAAAAGATTTAAAATTGACAATTTTTCCATTTCAGTTAAACAATTCTATCTTCCCTGATGTCTTTCTTTCATTTTCTCACTAACACACAGTAGCATGTTTTTTCTACACAATTCATTATTTATGTAGCATTAGCAGGGGACATTAAACACTTTTTTTTTTCTTTCATTCATTCATTTATTTTTTCATTGAAACCATGTAGCGTGTGTGTCTTGTTTTTCTGCACAATCAAAACAGAATAGTCTATTATTTATGAGGTATTGGCAGGAGATGTTAAACACTTATGTCTTCCTTTCTTTTTTTTTTCTTTTCTTTTAGCCATATCCTCATCTTATGAACATTTCTCTTAATAATAATTTAAAAATGATTTAGCAGAAGATGTTATTTTATTTATGGTAACTGGATTTTTTTGATTGCTACTCGGCTTCCGCTGCTTAATAGGGTGTGTCAAAAAAACTTGTGCTTTTATTGCGGTCATCATCGCTTCTCAGCCTTTTGGCTGGGATCAAAGTGTAGTATCTGCCCTTGGGTGGATAAACTACATTTCATCTCTGTTGTGTGTGTCTCTTTGGAAAGAATGCAACTCAGTTGAATTTCTGTCTGCAGACAGTACAACTAAAAATATTATTGAGAGGTGTCCAGTCTTGGCAAACAGCTACATGCATTACCGCCATCATTGCACTAAAGAATAGGGATCAGTAGTAATACCAATGTCAGCACAGCTGATGGTTGCAGAGACTGGGCTATTTTTGCACATGGCCCAGGTACATGCATTCAGGCACCCTACATTAAACTGACCTTGTGTCACATCTTGCCAGTGTGGGGTGGCATGAAAATACAATTGCTTCTCAGCCTTTTGACTAAGATCAAAGTGTAGTATCTGTTCTTAGCTTGATCTGATTCTCTCTATCCCTTTTTATCTTCTATTCTTTCATTTTCTCACTGAAACCAAGTAGTGTCTTTTCCCCTCCATTCCATGTAATCAAAAAGGAATAGTCCATTATTGATGAGGTACTGGCAGAGTCTAACAGTCATAACTAATAAAGGGAGGGACAAGCACAATTATAATAATATTATTAATAAAACTAGTGTACCTAGGCAGTCCAAAATTGATGGGACTATTTGATTTTTTTAAATTTTTAAGTACAATAAAATTGCAATCGATTTATCTATGATTTTTTGTTTAATGACATATCAACTCCTTATAGGTCATTTAATGCTGAAATTTAATTTTCTTGGTAGCATTAGTAATTTCTTTTACAAAAAATGTATTGCTGTAATGTTTTTTGTTTTTTTTTCAAAAATGTATTGTGGGTAATTTTTCTAACTATGAAAACATATTGCTAGTATTTTTATACTTTCATAGTTTTTTTACTCCAGTCTGGTGGTTAAGTATTTGTCCATAGCTCAGACCCTAAAAGATGTTACCATCATGGGTCAGGGTGGACCTGGGGTCAACAGTAATCAAGAGATGGGCCCATGATTCTCAAAACCTCCTGATCTGAGACCTTGTTGCCAAATGTAGATTATCATCATACCCAGGACATTATCTAAAAGTAATTTAGAAATGATAAGTATTTTTCAAGTTTAAAATAACAGAAAAATCAATTTCCACTGCATCATCAGATGAGTGTGATTCATATAGATTAGTAGAATACATATGAAGATACTATTTTTTTAAATATATGTATATTCTGTAAAATATATTATTATTGAGACAGTTGTGTTGATTTGGGGAAAAAAAGTTATATATTGACAAAACTTTGATTATTATTAATTCTGGGCTCATATTTCTTTAATCTATAATGGTGGTCTTACCATTAACAAGAAAATAACGTGGAAGTGACAAAACAACAAATGGAGATAAGATTGAGATAATATATTTATAGATATGTGTAATGTGTGTCCAGATAATTTAGTTGAAAAATCCAAGAAGTGTATGGGGTTTTCTTACCTCAAATTTTTGCTGATTGCTAAAAGATAATTACTATTATGGCCTTACAAAAGAAAAGGAAAAGAAATTTTCATTGACACACATGTTAATGACCAGTCTGTGTAGACTGCTTGCCCGATGGTGAGAATGTCATGTGTTTGTGTGTGTAAAAGAGAAAATGTTGGATCGATTCTCATTCATTGAGAATGGGTGAATTAATGATAATTATAATTGTTATAATTATTTTATTATAGTTTTGACCATATAATTTATTTTTATGACAAAACAATGAATGGAGATATGGTAGTATTCAAGAAAGACACAAAGAAAATCAACACAATGTCATTGAGAGAGATAAAACTATCAACAGGAATTATCGCATTGTAGCAGTCAAGAGTTGCTGTTGCTGCTGCCATTGAATGTCGCTAGCCAAAGGCATCACTGTTGATGGAAACATCTTGGTGTCTTTACTGGTTAAGCTTGCCTGCTATGGGTTCCCATCACTAGTGCCAGCCTGATCAGATCTACCATCATGGGTGAAATCAGGGTTGGTTTTATAGGGAGTAAGTGGCTCAGAAATGGCTACTGAGAAAATCACGCAGGCTTTTTCTGATCGGCCAGAAATGATGTTTTATAACTCTGGTATTTTTGGACATGAATTCCAGAAGAGGATGCATGGCGCCAGACAAATTCAAGATCTGTCTTTTGTTAAAGAACTGGAATTTCGACAGGATACAGCAAAGTAAAATTCATTAATAATAATAAAATAAAAAAATGGAAATCTCTGGAGAATTATGATTTCTGTTTCCTCAAATTGCACAGCAGTTCCAAACTCATTGATGTGAATCCAGATATACCTATTTTTTTGTAAGTTGAAACAGCAGCCTTACCATTAACAAGAAAAAAGTGGAAGTGACAAAACAACGAATGGAGATAGCCATTGGTTAAGATAAGTGAAAGAGTTTTTGTTCCCCATGATTTAGAAGGTTTTAATTGTTGTTGATTCATTGTTTCTATGGTTTATCAAGCTTTTTATTTAAAACCAGAAATTATTTTCAGATTGCAAGAATATTTTTTTTAGATAATAATAATGGTTTAGTGATACAAGTCTTACTAATACCCCTAGTTGGAATGAGAAGAAGTGGATTCATAGCTTTCCCAAGGGTATCTGCATGTAAGTGAATATAACAAACCCAACAGGAATTGGAACTCCAATTAACAATTCAGAGCTATCATCCATTACATCACCTGCACATTCAAGCATACACATTCCCAAGTAGTCACCCATCTAGGTACTGACCAGGTTTAACATTGCTTAACTTCAGTAATCATACGAGAACCTGTATTCTGACATGATGTGGTAGCATTTGGAGTTCATACAACTCAACACCATGACATTTCCATCACTAGGCTTAATCACCAATATCAAAACCCTTTTTCTCATAGGATGATGCCAAATTTGTTCAATGCCATCAGATACAAATAAGTTTAGTTTTTCTCCCTCTAATAAAAGTATACAGTACCTGGTATTCCTAAACAGTCACCCATATAGGTACTGACCAGGTTTGAAGTTGCTTAAATTCAGTGTTTATATGGGAACCAATGTTTCAATGTGATATGGGTGTAAGCCTTCATCATTTGTTCATACTAGTGTAGGAGACTGAGAGTTTGTTCAGGGTATAACACAAGGTAGTTGTAGAGATAGACATGTGAAGAAAATCAACCTGCATATTTAGTCAAGTGAGATAGACTTGTGGAGAAATATTCCGCAAATTAATTGTTGTAGTTGAGAGTTAGTCCCAGCCATTGCAGCTGCTGCTTTTTTCAATGGCCAAGTGTTGCTGTTGATGGAAACCCCTTGGTGTTACTGCTGGTGGCCTGGGCAGTGGTGCTGACTGCCTGCCATGGGGTCGGTTGCTAATGCCAGCTGGGTTGAATCTATCATCATAGGTGAAAACAGTGTCAACTGACAGTGAGTCAGTGGCTCAGAAACAGCTGTTGCAAAAACCCCAGCATGAGCCTTTTCTTGATTGGTCAGAAAATGTGTTTTATGATCCTGGTAGATTTGGATAGTATTCTTGAAGTGGATATGCAGAGCCTGACAGAATTATGATCTGTTTTTGTCACATGAACTATAGATGTCAAAGTTAGCACTTCCATTTGAGCTAAATAAGTGGAGCTCCATCAGGATATGACATGTCTTATTTCATGTTTTTTTTTTTTATTGCAATCACATAAAAAAAACAACTGATGAAAGAAATATGAGTCAAGAACAATAATAATTGATAATCATTCATGTAAGAAATTCAAAGAACTTAAGACATTTATATCTTTTTACTATTAAGTGGAAATAAGAAAGAAAAATAAAAAAAAAATTTTGTGCAAATCAATGTTGCTAAAATTATTTGCCGATGTTACTAAAATGTTCAGTCATATATATATATATATATATATATATATATATATATATATATATATATATATATATATATATATATATATATCAACATAGAAAATAACACCCTTGAGCACTTAGCCTTGGAGTGGGTAAAATGGAGATCAATGTGTTTTAGTGGACTCAGCAATTTTCAATCTGCTTGTCTGAATCATCTTCAAGAAGTGAGAGCAAGATCTAAAAGGTCAGCCAATCTAACAGTGATCTCATCTCATAATCCTCACACTTGCTCCATATGTGGCCTCCTTTGTAAATCACTAGCGGGTCTTAAATGCCACTTAAGATTATCGCACAAACTTTTATAACTGAATCAATAAGCTGTCAGATCCTCATATGTTGAAACCGACGGGAGAGCCCATTATATATAGAATTGATGTGAGTAAAAGTTTATCACTTAGTTGATTGATGTTATCCTCAGTATCTTGACTCCAGAGTTTCGTAGGTGGACCTGTCCCTCCACTCTTCAGCGGGTATCAGCAATTTACGTTTTAAACTTTTTGGTTTTTTCTTTCATGTACATTTAACATTGGTGTAAGTTTTTTCTGTATTTTTTGTCTTTGTGTGTGTGCATGTGCAGCCGTGTGCCCATTTCTGTGGATGAGCATTCACTAACGTGCACTTGTCTGCATGGATGTGTGTACGTGTAGGGAGTGATGATCATATTGCCATTTTTTTGTGGGGGGGTTCCTCTTTACACTTGCTCATTTAGCCTTCTCTCTTTTTTTTCAACTGTTACTGATTTCGTCTGGATTTGTTCCGACTCAAGACATGTGACCAATTTTCATTTGTGGGCATTCTAGTTGTTTTGCTAGGTAAGCTATATTTCATTTTTTTTACATAAATAATTGATATTAATGTTTAAATGATAAGCAATATATCCTGTGAGTTTCAGTCTATGATATCTACCCTTATTAAAGTTACTGATAATACCTTGTTTTGTGGGTGTCAGGGTTTATAATTGAAACAGTGCATTATACATTTTTAATTTATAAATTCAAAAGTTAAAAACATGTGATTAACACACTATCCTATACACCAGAAAAATTATTTTGCATGTTAATATTGATGCCTTGACATTCTATAGCTTTCTTTAGTCTTTCAATCACTGAGTATTTTTAACATTTTACTTTAAACATTTTTTTTTCAGTCTTTAATGC
>CAHIKZ030000648.1:760000-847500 GCA_903632075.3 Acanthosepion pharaonis
AATGTACAGCAGTTCATAAAACTCACTTGGATTGTTCTGATAAGAAAAGAACAATCAAATTTGTTGTTGAGGGCCTCAGACTCAATACAGAGGCCTTGAGGAGGTAGTGCTGCCCTGGTACAAGAGGTTGCTGGAAGACCCTATGTCCAGCAGCATGACTTTGCACCATGCCACACAAGCAAAAGAACTCAGTCATGGCTGTCAGGCAATTTCTGTTGTCCCATCACCTGCTTACATCTGGCCACCTAACTCCCCAGGCTGCAACCCCCATGGTTATTATGTGTGGGGCACAGTTACACAAGAGACCAACAATTGTAACACCAAAGATGAACTGAAGACAAGGATTATAGCAGCATTCACCAACTTAAACAACAACTTATAAATTCATATGTGAAAAAGTACACCACATCTCACATTAGACACTGTGTGTTTTATTGATATATAAAATAAATACTTATTGGAACCTCAAAGTTTATTCACTGGATGACATACAAAATCTATCTGCACAATTAGACTAAAAAACAGTTTGTTATATGCAAATGCAAACAAACAGTAAACATTTGTTTGAAATAGCCAAGTTGCAAGTTTGAAGCTTTAAAATGGATTGTAAGGTTGACTTGATTGATTAAAGAGAAACAATAACTTCTGATTTTAAAAAGGTAAAACAATGCTGGGAATTACAAAAATGATTGGCAGTTTCCATCAAACATGCAAAGTTCATTTAAGATCCTAGGCAATTCCAATCTGATATGAACAAGTTGAGGACATTATCTCATCAATCTGTGTCCAATACCAAGTGAAAAGCCATAAAATATCTTTGTCAAGCTATGAAAAATTCATGTGTTGTGACAATGAGGAAATTTTAAAAAGCACAAGATATCACATCCCAAATCAAGTCCATTAAATGACATCTATGAGTTAAAATACATGAAGACCCCAATTTTCTTATCATTCTTCTTATCAAAGAATACTGTGCTACTCAAAATGGCCAGACAAATGGAGCAAATGCTGGGTGGCTACTGGTGAAAATCACTTTCAAATGTTAAGATATCAACAAAGTCAAGACCGAGATAGTGAAACATTTTAATAGGTGAAGTGCTTGAGCTCTAGCATGTTCCATATGGTGTTAAGGATGAAAGCTCATATATACCTTGGTTTTTGAAGGCATACATGGAGTCATTATTCAAGTAGAAGCCAAACAGTTTTAGAAAAAAAAATGTATTTCTGTGCATGACCATATTACATTGCATTAAAAAAAAGAAAATCAATGAAAATTTGAATAAAATGTGTTTCAAAGACATTTGCTTCTTCACCCACTCTTAACCTGTTTAAAAATATATGAAACATTCTCAAATGGTAGGTTTACATTGGCAGATAGGATATTTATCAGAAAAAATAAGCTTTGTAATACTGTTCTGGATACTGTGCAATTTGTTTTATATGAAGAAATACAACAGATCAATGGATGGATGACTTCTAAAACTAGTTTCAGAACATGGAACATATATCTTGTGGTAGGATTACAGCTGGTGAGGTTGTGGCAAGTTATAGACGGTGTTAAAGATGACAGCTCAAATATACATCGAATTTTGAAGGCAAATGTGGAGAAATAGTTCAAGAAGAATCCAAGCATTTTTTAGATTTTTTGCATGACAATGTGAAGGAAAATAATGAATATGCGAATAAAATGTGCTTCAGAGAAACATGTGTTATGAAGTGGCTGACTTGTTTGCCTGACCATAACTTAATTGAAAATTTGTGGAGTTAAGAGAAAAGTTCAGATTAGCAGAAATTTTGAAATTTTATCCTTTTTGCTGTACAGTCTATTTCATATAAAGAAATACAGTAGTTCGCAAAATCTATAGAGGAATAACTTCTAAAACTTGTTTCAAAACACTGAGTGTAAATTTCACATTAATGTTGTCTTTCTAACTTTCACTTCATTATAATTATTGTAGCATGTATGAATGATAATGGGTATGTCCCCATTCAGATAAATACAGTAGTAAATACTGTATGTTGGTCTGCAGTTTGAGATTCATTGTAGAATTCACTTCTAGCAGTTGACTACTTCTATATGCCGCTGACAAATCTTATGTTTTGTTTTAAGTATTATCGTTCATTACCAACCTTCATTTAATTATACTATTCAGTAACCAATCCTAGGTTACAATAATAATGAAACTTTTTTCAGTTTATTTTTGAAAACATTTGTCTTTGACAAATATTCTGTTTTAGTTATAAACTATAATTACAGAACATGTATAAAATTTGCAGAGTTTCAGGAACATGGCTATAAATGTAAAACTTATTTGACTTTGGCAAATTTATAAGAATGACATTTAGTCTTTTATAATATATATATTGAGAAGTATTTTAATAAATAATGGAAAATGTGAACCAAAACTTGAGAATGTATTGGGATGGCAAAAGATGTCTGTTAAGCGTGAAACAAAGTATTCTGAAATGGGTAGATTTCATTTTAAACTGTTGTATCCTTAAAGAGGTTACAAACAGACAACAGTGGTGCTTGAGTGAAAGGAACAGCAACATATGCATAGATGAAAGAAAGAGAAGTTTATTGTAAAAGAGAATACACTACTGAAAGAGAAGGAATCGATTAGCAGGCTAGTAATTCCCAAGTATATTCTGTACACACTTGTATATATTTACTGATATAGTCAGTCCCTAATGGGACATTCCATTACTATATATATATATATATATATATATATACCCTTGTATGTCCATGTATGAAATATGTCTCTACAAACATAATATTTTGTTTTATGTATTACACCTCCCCCCGAGCTAATTTTTCCATGAGATTTTGCTCAAAACCTCTTCTTTTTGGGGTCTGGACATAACAGCTTGACTTTTTTTTCCTCTTCCTAGCACTTTTCTGTCTCACCAGAAACAAGGAAAAGAGTGCTGAATATCAGTCCTCCTATATGGGACTGAATGCTGAATAATTTTCACACAAATGATGATGAGATTTGAAGCAACAGAGATGTCGTTCTAGAGAAGGATGCTGAGAATACCATGGATGCAGCATGTGAGCAACAAGGAAGTTTCAAGGGAAATAGAAAAAGAATACTTCTATTTAGAATGAGAAGCAACTTCTAGGATACATAATGAAGAAAGAGGTCTTAGAGAAGATCCTGAAAGCAAGTGGAAAACAGAAATTAACCTACCTATGAAGCTTGTTTCAGTAGATGACAGAACAGTGAGTAGGAGGGATAGTAAAAAGGCAAACGTTTCTGAGAGCAACAAGAACAGGACGTTGTGGAGAGCCATGATTGCCAACGCCCTGAAGGGACATGGCACTTGAAAGAAAAATGATGTAAATAGCCTGCACATTAATACAAATATTTCCATGAATCTTTTTATAAAATATCATTTCTAAAAAAATAGAAAGAAGAAAATAATATATTTTTTTTTTTTTTAAAGCGTTTCACCCCAAGCAAGGCGAGAAGCCACTAGGACGCAAGGGGTTACAGAAGATCCGGAGCAAGATCTGATAGGAGTGATAGAGGAAAGGATGAGGAGAAGGATAGTGGATAGATCAAGGCAACTGGAGATGTCGATTGACATTACATTTGAATAGTTGGAGATTATAGCTCTCAGGGAAACTGGTATAGGGAAGGGAGTTCCACAGGCGAGAGGTGCAAGACATGAAGCTATTGGAGTAGAAGAGACGGCTACATTTAGGAGTTTTGACATTGAAAGGGTGAGAGCGGGATGCCAGCCTCGTAGGGCGCTTGAACTCATGAAGTCTGGGGACCAGCGAATGCAGCTCCTCGGAGCAATTGTCATGAAAGTATTTGTAAAACAGACAGAGAGAGGCGATGGCATGTCTGTGAGAAAGTGACAATATCGTTTTTCTATGATTTTTATGTATGTAGAGCAAAAGAAAGTGTGAGTGGCATGTGTGCCATTATTTATTTCAGACATAGCAAAAAGGAAATCTGAATGTATAAAAACAAACAAAAAGAACATTTAGATAAAGGTATTGTACTTAAGTTAAGAATCAATCATTAGAGAAAAAAACTCAATAAATGTACTGAATCTACAGATCCATGATTCTTGTCCAGTCTCCTTATCATACAAACTTCACACCCCCTAGTATACATTAATATACCTAAATATTCAAACATATATACCTATATAATTAGATAAGAACTTATAAATATGCACGAGGAAAAGCTTCTTGTAGTTATATATACTTAATTATTTTTACATGTATATATGAATATATACTGAAAAGAAAAGTTACATGAAAATCTTCACCTATACAACTGTCACAAATATATTTATTGCAAGTGTACCTATGCTTATCCACATAACATTCAAACATTTACATACACAAGTATTAACAATCATAAAGAGAACTTTTTAGAGGGCTATATTTGTTTATGTAGGCATAGACATATATATATATATATATATATATATATATATATACACACACACACACAGATTCCAAACCTAATGATGAAGTTTATATATATGAAACTGTATAGATATATTTGCCTTTAGAAGCATGCATAAATATTGTGTGTATTTATTATACAAAGAGATTTATATATGCATTATCCAGATAGATGTATATATTTGCCTTGATCTATTTAAAGAGGAATATATTGAAGAAACAGAAATGTTTTATTAGAGTTTACATGTCTGTTATGCCTTCATTCTTTTTTATTATTTTTTAAACTTTGATAAAATGCCAGCTGTGCATGTTATTTGTGAATACGACCCCCCCCCAATTATTTACTTTTGCATATTGCCTGTCAGTACGGATGTGACAAATTACATATTTATGGCTTTATTTTTTACCATTACCCCTGTTCATATTTGCTCAATCCTCAGCTTTGAAAAAAAAGCAAATGATAGTTATATTCATTGGAGAGAAAGTGAACACCAATTCAGTCATGTTCATCTGGCAATCAGTTTGCATAAATGGAAAGTGATATGAAATGTTGATTCTTATAATTAGAAAATGAATATGAGGATTTAATTTTACAGTAGCTAATTACTAAAAAAAAAAAAAAAAGTCTAAATTGAGCTAAGCATAAGTTTAAAAATGAACCTAGCATAGCAAGTCTAAAACTGAGCCAAGCACGGGAGACATCTAAAACTGAGCCAAGCACGGAGGAAGTCTAAAACTGAACCAAGCACGGGGACATCTAAAAATGAGCCAAGCATGGGGGACATCTAAAAATGAGCCAAGCACGGGGGATATCTAAAACTGAGCCAAGCACGGGGGACATCTAAAACTGAGCCAAGCACAGAGGAAGTCTAAAACTGAACCAAGCACGGGGACATCTAAAAATGAGCCAAGCACGGGGGACGTCTAAAAATGAGCCAAGCACGGGGGACGTCTAAAAATGAGCCAAGCACGGGGGACGTCTAAAAATGAGCCAAGCACGGAGGAAGTCTAAAAATGAGCCAAGCACGGAGGAAGTCTAAAAATGAGCCAAGCACGGAGGAAGTCTAAAAATGAGCCAAGCATGGGGGAAGTCTAAAACCGAGCAAAGCAAGGGGGAAGTCTAAAACTGAGCCAAAAATACTCACCTATAATTATAAGAAATAACCATGTCAAATTTCTTTTAGGTGCCATGTACTTTTCAAAATGTAGGCAATCATCACTCTTCACAACTTTCTGCATCAAGTAATTTCTTACCCTTTACTTCCCTTCTCTTCATCCCTCTCATCCATTTACCGGAACTCATTAAATAAATTAGTGTTTCCTTCCCCAACATTTTTCCCATCACTATTTCTTATGAATGCTAAATTCTCTAGGCCTTCTTTCCTCATTATGTTTCCCAGAAATCAATACATTATTATATGTAACAATAAACATTATTAACTTCTTTATGTGTTGTATCCCCCTCAGGATGTAGGTGATCATGGCTCTACACAATTTCCTGTCCCTTGCAGCTCTAAATAAATTTTGTCTTTTTGGTATTTCTAAACCCTGTTCTGCCTTCTGTTTTCTCATGCTTGGCAAATGTTATGCATTGTTTTCCTCTGTCCCTCTTGCCCTTAAATCTGTCCTATCTGTAACAGATTTTCCAAGCCCTCAATCCTCATTATCTGCCCCAGAAATTTCAATTCTCTTCCTGATGTTAAGTATAAGATTCATTTTTGTTAACATTTTCTCTAATACCTCATCGTTGCTCACATGTTCAATCCTTGGTATTCTCAACATTTTTCTGTAGAACCACATTTCTGTTGCTTCAAAGCTCTTCATCTTTGAGAAAATTGTCTAGCATTCACTGCCAGTGAAACAGTTATCATGTAACAAATCAGTATTCTTTTTTTTTGTTTCCAATGAAAGTTTTTTATCACTTATTACTCTGCTTATCTTTTGGAATGCTTCTTTGGTTATCCCAATGCTTCTTCGGGTTTCAGTGTTGCATTTTCCATCCTCTGTTAGAACACTTCCCAGATATGTAATTTTTTGTGGTTGGTTGATTTTGGTATCTCTGGTTTGTAATTTGCATTTTGGACTCATTCTTTTTGCTAACAATGAATCATTCTTGCAGTTTAGGTTTAATCCTTTCTTCTTGCTTTCTTTCTCTACCTTCTGTAGAGGGTTCTTGTAGTTTTCTTTCTCTGTCTGCTATCAACACTGTGTCCCCTTTCTATTTTTTGTTGTTAAGATTATAGCTGCCAATATAGAACCCTGATAGGACATCTAATTCTCACAAAATTACCTTGCTGTACAGGTTGAATAAATCTGAGGAGAAGATACATCCTTGTCTTACATTGCTGTCTATTTTTGTATATCTGCTAAGGCTGTGTGCACAGATACTACACTGATCAAAGGGAATGGATAGAGACGAATGCATTGATCCTAGTCAGTGCTTATAGCAGGACTGCCAATCTTTGTTGAAATAATTCTTTCATATTTTTATAGGTACAATGGTTGTATCATATAATGCATTTACCATATATACTCGCATATAGGTCACACCCTTAATTTGCAGTTGTCAAAATGAGTACCTGTGGTCGGCTTGCAGATATGTCACACTATAATCTCAAGAGTTACATGGCCCCTTTTTTAATGTAAATATAGCTAATATTTGTTAAATATTTTCAAATATTCTACTTTATTTAAAAACTTTGCTTACATATATTGAAACATAAGGAAAGAGATTTGTTGTAATTGTGTGGTATTTACTTATCAAGTGTGGAGCTGTTCTATTTAGATGAAAATGGGGATACTGGTAATAACTTTAGTAATAAAATCACTTGAAAATGATAGCCTTTCATTGTAAATCAGATAATAAGTGGTAAATATGAGCAGTGCAGATCGAGCACTTTTATTTGATGTGTGATGCGGCACTGTTGGAAGAGGCAATTGCGTAAAATCGAAATATTGGTAAAAATTAATTTTCTTCCTTGCTCACGCTTATGCTTGAGTTCATCTGGATTACTGATATTTCACAGTCTACTTCAGATTTTCTATGTCGTCAAGTGAATAGGTCACACCCCTGATTCTTAGTGGAATTTTGGTGAAAAAAAGCGTGGCCTATTCTTGGGTATATACTGCAGTTAAACCAATATATTTAAAACTCACTATTAATTACAGGTTTCTAAATAATATGGTTTTACATTTTTTTTTAAAAAAATGTTAGTTCACCTAATACAGGGCCCAAGAGCCACTCAAGTTAAAGGATTACTGAGTGAGATTGTTGCAAGGGAGGGAGAAGGAGGAAGTATAAGGGTATTATGAGGATGAACATGATAAATATCGGTTAACCCTGGACTTAGAGACCAAGATTATAGTTGTCAGGGAAGCATTTTCTTGGTAGTTTGATTCACAAAGTAACAAGCTCTCTAAGTGGAATTTATTTTTATCAAAGAAACACAAAGGGAATACAGATCGTTTGCCATGATGTGTTCAAGGTGTGAATGTCTGAGACTAAGGAATGTTTGTTGTTCAGAGATATCATAGTAGTAATGATATTGCTGTCAAAGGCTGGCAACATTTTCTCTGTGGAGTAAGTGTGGTAGAGTTGATAATAATTCATCGCCTACAAGGTTGTCTGAGCACTTTTGAACTCTGTCAAGGCTGGACAGTGAGAATTGTGCAGCACCAACATCTTTTGTGATGGCATGAATACATATGTTCCATTTGAATTTGGGAGCAAGCTTTAAACCCAGTAGGTATTTGAGCCAAGGAGTTTAACGGTATGACCACTCATCAGGATTGGTGCAGATTTGGATATATTGAATGACACCCATTGAGCTGTGAGCATTAGATCAGAGGAGAGATCAGCAGCCATGCACTGGTCATCAAGATATTTGGAGGTGCACCCATACACTGGTATCATCTGCATATATCAGAATCTGAAAGTGTCCTTGGGCAGATTGTTGATATAAAGCAGAAAGGGATTAAGACCAAAGAGACAGCCTTTGGGGACACTGACAAGTTTCTATTTATAACCCATTCATGTCCACAGTTCCATTTTGTTGATGGCTGGAATTAATGGATTAATAATCTTTTTATTTGATTTTTTTATATATCTGCAATGAATTTCTGCGATTTTTGATTGTCTTTTTGTATTTTCTTCAGCATCTTACACTAAGTTATTTCTTTCTCCCAATGAACATGTATAACCAGAATGATGTTCAAAGTGCCCTACAGCAATAATACATGCAACAAGAGAGTAATGTGATGTTCCAGCAGAATAGTGTCCATCCAGATGAGGCCTGTACTACTCAACATACACTGTAAGATGTTTGGCAACTTCCCATATTGGCATGATCATCACAACTGTCTTGCATTGAATACACAGGGGATGATACTGGAATTATTTACTTACCTACAAATCTCATTACATTACATCGACTGGGGTAGGGTATATGGAATACTATACTACAAAACAGTATTCACCATCAGTATGAACACAATATACTTGAGGGCAGTAGCATATTTTAACACCCAAGATAGACAATATATCAATATAGGATTTGAGTATTGTTCACATGCACCTTTCAAGATGTTGACATTCCACACTACTTGGAATAAAAGGTTGTGAAGGAGACTCCTATCAATACTGGAAAGAGTGATAACAGCTACTGGTCTTGAGAAACTTATTTTCCGGAAAAATTGTTTTAGAAGAAAGATTTTATAAATTTCAGCTGAAAATAGTACTGGTCAATGAATGTCAGATATTTTTCTGTCTATATATATATATATTGCATTAAAAAAAAAGAAGACAAAATCTCCCACAGGAATACATCAAACATGATAAAAGCCAACACATGAAATGCAATATTTAAAAAAATTAATCAATATAAGAAACAACAAAATGTTTTTTAAAATGACTAGTGTTAGCCAAAAGTGCTGAGACATGAGAAGGCATACTTACAAATACACACCAGAAATCAGAAAAATTATTTAAAAAGTAAAAGAAAATATTGATAAAGTAAATGAAAAAAATTATCAACAAGAAACTTTCATTGTTTTTTTTTTTAATCAATGGTGGAAAAATGTATGTATATGAATGTATGGACTTTTAATTTCGATGTATGAAGAACCAACAGTTCAGTTTAAAGCTGAACTGCAAGACTACACCCACACACACATGATTTCATAATAGGAGTGAATACTTGTATAGATAACCAGCCACATATTTTTAGATGAATTGGTAACAAATAAATGGTGCACAGTTTACCACAAAGTCACCAAATATCCCTAATCAAGTTTAGATTACCCAGAGGGGCAATAGCCTAATTGATTAAAACATTGATTTATGAATCTGGTAGCATCATAATTATGAGTTCAAGCTCTGGAATTGGTAGTAGAACTGAACAGTACCAAAAAGAGAACAAAGACATCTGTAGACATGGACAGCAAAATAAGAGTCATCTGACTCTGTAGAGTAAATAAAGGGTTAAGTTCAAATTTCCTTAAAGTTACCTAGATTAACAGACACCTGAACAAGGCTGGGGGATCACAGTGATTGAAACATTATGATAATAACAAAAAAGATGAGGACATTAGTTCTAATGCAAGCCATATCAATAATGGCAACTTGTCATTCCAAATTTCAAACAAAAGTTTTGAATTCAATGTTTTCCATCTCTTAGACTGGATGTAACCCAACATAAGAGGACCTACTCTACCTTAACCCATAGTTCGAAGAATATGGTTTCATGCCTTTTCCAAGGTGTTAATGCAAAGTGAATGAAACAGAACTGACCTGAGTTTGAATTTACCATGCTGATTCAACTTTCTGAATTGATAAATTTTACATTACCCATATATATGTGTGTGTGTGTGTGTGCGCGCATGTGATTATTAGTTAATACTTGTATTTGAAACAGACACCTCATTTTTTTTCATTTTAAACAGTGCTTATTATATCTATCAGCCTGTACATTCAAAAAATCTTACTAAAGGGAATGTGATCTCTAGTAGAGCACATTTTCTTTAAGATTTCTCGAACATACAGGTCAATAGACATAATACACACGCATTATATATATCTCCAAATGTAAAAAAACAAAAAGATTAAAATTCAAACATTCATACCATCAATTTAAAAAAGGGCTCAGTACAAGAGTATAACAATAAATATTTATTAAAAACTGTTACATTAAAACATGCAAGTTACTTCTACAAAATTGCATATTTTGTTTTGATGTTGAAACACGTCTCATCAGGTAGTTAACAATGATGGTAACAAACAATTTAAAATTACAATTTATGAAAAATTTTAGGAAAAGAAGTGATGTTTCATAAATTTTAAGAAAAGAAGGGATGTTTCATAAATTGTAATTTTAAATAAAATCGTTTATTACCATCATTGTTAACTACAGGATGAGACCTATTGAATGTCAAAACAAAATATACAATTTTGTAGTAGTAACTTGCATGTTCTAGAAAGTGATAGAAATTGCAAGCTTTCCTTTGTAGAAGTGCAATGTTATCTTACTTATTATAAAACGCAGATTGTGTGTGTGTGTCTGTACGTTTATATAATGGATTGGATTTCCTACATTTTTCAACCGATTTCAACAAAACTTCACAGGACTACGTAAAATTACCTTGCGGTGGTTCTGACAACGCCAAAAATTGGAAAAACACAATTGTTTTTGCACAAAATCAATTTGAAAACACGATTAAGAGGCATCACTGTCGCGAGAATAAAAGGGGGACAACTCATATCGAGTTATACTTATTATAAAACCCAGGTTGTGTGTGTGTGAGTGTGTTCGTTTATATATGGGATCAGATTTCCTACATTTTTCAACCGATTTCAACAAAACTTCACTTTTTTTGGCAGGTAGTGTTTCTTATTGTCTTGCACATTTTTTTCTTTATTTTTACATTCAGAATGCTTTAAAAATTCCATTTACAAGATAATTGTTTATAATAAAATTCTATTCAATCGATAGACTCATAACAATTGAAAAAACCATGTTTTTTTTGAGTTTGGGTTTGACCAATTCGGAAAAAAAAACAAAGCAAAAAAAAAAACTATTTAAGACGTGCGTGTCTGTCAACCTTAACCAATAATTTTTGTCAATTTTATTTTTCATTCTTTATGATGGTCGATACTTGATCTATCTCTTACTGTTACATCCCCGGGCAACGCCAGGCTCTACTGCTAGTTTGTTACAAAATGGCAATCATTATTTTCTAATGTCAATTATACTCAGGAGACAGAAAATTATTCTGCAATTACATTTACTTTATCCTGGCACATTTTTGTAAATATATCTATTGGATTTATTGAATTATTCCTTAGATACACATGATAATAAACTTATTGATTGATAATCAAATAACATTTTTAATGATGATAATTAAAATTAAATCTCAAAATAATAATAATAATAATAATAATAAAAAAAAAAAAAAACGATAATAGATCACCGGTAATAAAGTTAATGAGCAGAACAGAAAAATTATAATAATTAAAAAAAATATCTTCTAAGAAAAAAATGTGCTGATCACAAAAAGTGAAATAAGAAGGTGTAGCACATTTTAAGAATTAAACTGGCATTTGTAATAAACTAGTTGAGAAGTGAATATCATTTGGATTTAATAATGAAGAAGAGAAGAAAATAAAAGACAATTAGATTTTGGTTTAATGTGATTGACTTTTCCTAATCTCTTCTCATTGCATGATTCAATCAATGTAATGAAGACATGCTCTGAAGATGCAATCTTTGGACTGATTAGACAAACAATGACTACATTCTAATTAAGGATGGGAAATAACACCATCACCATTGGTTTTATCACAATTTCATACATTTATAAGATTACATCTCATTCTAGTGATTATTACTGGAGCCTGAGTGACAACAAGTCTCCTTAAATCTCAAGCATCTAAGTGTTGTGATGTGAGGTCTGGCAGGACACAACACTTAATCCAACAGAATCAGTCATGATAGTTGTTGTAGCATACCTATCGACAATAATGGGTATGTCTCCATTCACATAAATACAGTAGTAAATACTGTATGTTGGTCTGCAGTTGGAGATTCATTGTGGAATTCACTTGACTCACTTCTAGCAGTTGACTTCTACTTTTGTGTGCCACTGGCAGATTTTATGTGTTGTTCTTGTCCTAAGTATTATCATTCATTACCAACCTTTGTGTGACTATTCTATTCAGTAGCCTTCCCTAGGTTGCAACAATAGTAGTATTCAATACTCAACTAGACAAGTCACTGCAATAGTATTATCCTCTTTCTTCCCTTCTAGTCAATTACCCAGAACTACTTATCATGGATGGATCAGTCCATTCATGATAGTAAAAAGGGTTACTGACTTTTACCACAACACTAAATATTATTATTATTACAACTAATTTACTTGTTTCATCAAAAAATGACAAGAAATGTGATATTCATTATCAAAATTATATCAAAGAGAACAATACAAATGCAGAAGGAATGGCACTTATGTTTTTATAGATTATGCAAAAGCATTTGACACAGTACAGAACAAGGATCTATTTCAATTGCTAGGAATACTAAATCTATTTGGAAAAGATGTTAGAACAATCCAGAACTTATAATGGGAACAAACCACCTGTAGAAAACGAACTGAGTAGCTATACAAAAGTAGAAACAGGTGTGGAAAAAGGATGCATTTGCTCCCCAGCCATTTCAACCTCTAGAGTGACGCTATCCTAGTGAAACTTGAAAAACCTACTGCGATTTATTATTACAGGGTGTAATCTTAATAATATATAGATGACACTGCATTGATGGAAGACTCAGAAAGGAAACTACATGACTTCCTACACAGGGTGGTAAAGAAAATGAGAAAACAGTACTAATCATCAACTGCAAGAAGAAAAATCCCAAGATGTAAGTTACAAATTAGAGATATAATCATCAAGCAGGTGCAGAAGTTCAAATATCCGAGAATCATTTTAATAGATGCTTAAATTCATAAAGTCTCAGTACCATAGTGGAAAGTTCCTCAGAACAATTACCATATAAGTATTTATGGGCACAGGGAAGCTATATTCTAGTGATATGAAAGGGACTGAAGCAAAGATGCCACATCAGGACCAATAACATTGCAGATTCTACTTTGGATTGATCAAGAATTTCTAAATCTAAAGCAGAAGCACCAGACCAGATGTGGGAACAATATTCAAAGAATTACTTAATAATTAACTAGAATTCATATAAGCTTATTTTTTTAGTCCACTACAGGACCCAGGTCTTCGCCAAGACTGTCAGACGTAAGAATTAATCAGCCTTACCTTGTTAGGCTGGCTCATGTTTTGTTGGCACTGGGTTTGAAATTATCCTGGCGAGGCTGCTTTCACAGAATCCAATCTACCCTAATCTCTACCCTAATTTGAGGGCAGGGGAGTGTGAATAAGAAATGAATAGTAGGGTCTCTCCAAATATCATCCATTCCAAGCCTCATTCATTAACCAAATAGTTAATTATATCAATAATTGAAATATGTATAAAGAGAAATGTAATTCATTCCTGGTGGTTAACATTACTGTCTCTCACACACAAACATTTCCATCACCTAAAAAAAAAAAAAAAAAAAAAATAAAGCTGAAAAGGCCTTAACTAAAGAAGTTGGCTTGCTCTCTTTTGCCACCAACCATCCATGGGATAAGATGTGTATTCCAGCAATTTTTTAACAATGATATTTACTCTGTACAAGGCCCAAGAGCCAATCAAGATAGAGGGTTACATAAAGAAAAGGCTTCAGAAGGAAACGAAAACCCAATCATAAGTAGGAAAAGTGATAAACACCACTACTCTTGTTCAAAGGACCTCAGTGGAGTGTGAATAGGATGACGGACTGAGTTATCTAGTCCTATTGAGGAAAGAGGAAAGAGTATAGCAGGAAGAGTAAGATATTGCAGGAGCGGTAGACTTGGTAGTGAGACAGTCACACCAACAGGAGATGCATGCACAGACATGATACCCCAAGTTTATGTATCTTGTCTACCCAAAAATCAGAGCAGTGCACTGTTTTGTGACCTCAGGTACAGAGACAAGCTTGCTCATATAGGAGGACTAAAAGATCCACTGGCAGAAGTGAATGACATAGGTTGCTCAGAGGTGCATCAGCATCCTGTAAGGCAATGTACTTAGAAAGCACCTTCTTAGCCCAGTTGATCCAAATTCTGAAATTTTTCATGGATTCTTGATTATTTTTGGTGATTTTGTTCCTTCTTTCAATAAATGTTGTCTTGTTTCACCTCACTTCACACTTCAATTTACTGCAAGGAAAGTTTGTTCACTGTGTTATGCCAGATAATTCTTCTAGTGAAAATCCATCTTGAACATTTATAAATCTACCATTTGTCTGAGCATTGAATATTGCTGACATATATGTTATTCTAATAGCCCACCTACTGTCTCTGAGATGAGAGACATGGCCAGCCCATCTATATTTGTTCTTCTTGATGTTCTCTGTTATGTTCACCCATATCCAGAGCAAGACACACATAATGTAAGCTAGAACACTTAAAGGCTATAAAATGCAAATTGAAAATTAATGGAGTAATAGAAAATACATTACAAGAATTCTTGTAAATTAATCAATTAATTCTTACAGAATTGGATGAATAAATGTTCACTGAGTGATTTGGAACATCTGATTCTAAAATTAATGATGAAAATAAAAAATAATTGTTTAAATTCTGTCTGGATTATATACCATATATGCTCCTGTACCATTCAAGTTTTGAAGACCTAATCATACACAAGATATAAAATTAGCATGTAGGCCAACAATACATATGATAATTTTATATATCATGTATGATGTGACCCCCTAAAAATTAACTTCAAAATTAGCATGATACATGAGTAGATATGGTATGTACATGATATTCATATGTATGCATGTACATGAATAAAAAGCATTTGATTTTCACTACAATTAATTTTCAACATAATCTCTTCCCTTGTTAATGCACTTAATTTAATGGTGAATATTAATCTTCTATTTGCCATGTCACTTCAAGACATAGGCAATCATGGCTCTAAACAATTGTCCTGTCTTTTGCAGCTCTTAGTAAATTTTGTCTTTTTGTGATCTCTCTTAATCTCTGTTCTGCCAAACATTTACACAAGTTCTTTAGGTAGGTTATGCACTGCTTTCCTCTGTTCTTCTTGTTTTCAATATATCCTGTGAGTATCAAATTTTCTAAGCCCTCTTTCCTCATTATGCACTCTTTTTCTGATGTTAAGTTTAAGTGTCCTTTTTGTTTCTATTTTCTCTAAAACTTCGCTATTGTTCACATATTCAGTTTCTGGTATTCTTAGCATCCTTCTGTAGAACCACATTTCTCCATCTGTAATGATATTTTCCAACATTCACTGCCATATAGGAATACCAATATTATATAACATTTTTTCTTTTATACAGTGAATATTTCGGAGAAATATTCAGCTCCACATTAGACAGGACATATTGATTTTGATTCCTTGTATGCATTTCTCTGAATGTGTGTGTAGTTGTCTTAGTGTTTTCAGTGAGCGGTGTATGCTTAAGTATATCCAAAATTTAATTTTACATAGCAGTGTGACCTTTTTGAATACAAGGTTTTCTTTAGTTAAAAATTAATATCACACTGGCTCATGAAAATCCTTTTCTCAATTTTGTGGGAGTGGTGAAAGGAGTTATTACTGCTATTTTTTAAATGGTCCAGAAATAATGTGGTCAGTGTACAAATAATCTGCCAAGTACTTTTGGTGGTATTTTCCCTTGTAATGAATGTTTATCAAACAAACCTTCTGATAGGATTTTATTGGTTGAAAAATATATTTAGGGTTTAATCCCTATAATCTTACAAAGTGAAATACTGAAAATAGAATTAAAGTTAGAAAAATTCAACTGGTTTTCCAGATTCCATGTTACATACTAACTTTTATGTAAGTAGTATAATGAATATATCTACACTGATCAAAGTTCTCCATATTGATCATACATTTTGTGCAATTATATGCAAGTATTTTAATAAAGTAACAAAATATACTTAAGCATACAGATATAAAAATAGTAGAGTACTGCTTCTTGTAGCTAAAAACAATTTCAGAGGACAGTTGATCTACACATGTGTACACACATACATGCACCCACCCACACAATGGAAGTTATGACTACGACCTTGTCCATGGACAAAAAGGAAGAGATAAACTGGCAACTCCTACTAAGACTTTGTCTACGAACTTACAAACACATTAGGCTGACTATCAACAAGTAAGTTTATTCACAAATTTCACACAAAACTAAGAATACTTAATTACTTTTTAAACCAACTTCACAGCAAGAAAAATTGAACATTTTATTTCTGTTGCATATCTCTGAAAAGAAAATATAAATGTTATTTCAATTGACGTTCTGCTTCAATTTCCCCCCACACCACCAAAAAAAAACTTGTATAGGCTTCATTTAAAAGATGTGTTGTTTAAATATTTAGAATTTGGGAACCTAACAAAACCATTGAATAATTATATTCAGCTATTTCCTCACAAAGATACATTCAGCATTCTACTAGAAATTCATTAGAAATTTATAAACTCTTTCTATTAAAACAATTTTTTAGGAAAATAGATTTCTTAAGTCTAGTAACTGTTATGACTATTTCCAATATTGATGGGGGTTTCCTTCCTAACATTTATTTGAAGTCGTGTGGAATGTCAACTTTATTATGTCATTATTTTCTGAGTTACATATGATATCCTTTTTACCTGTTATTGCTGCTGAAATTACTCAAATGGTATTAAGGATGTTATGAAAAACAAACTACATACAATGGCACACTCCAATAACTACAATCTTTCTAATTACTGAACTTGGCATGGTAACAAATTGTTTTCCTTGAATTTTTTTTCAGTTGTTCTGATGATGCACTTACAGAGTGAAAAATTGAGAACAGAATAATAAATTTGAAACATCCAAATAGCTGTCACAAGTTCTATCCTATATATATATATATATATATATATATATATATTAGAGGAATGGGTGGGATAAAAAATCTACCTGCATGTATGCATAAATATATTTCTTCCTCAGGTGTTATAAATACAGGGCTCAATGTTATGAAACAGAGCTGTAAGTATATATTAGTGAATATACATAATATCCAACGTTGATAGCATGACACAGAGTTTCCTGCAGTTCTTGCAATCTTCAGATGCTAAAATATTCTGACTGTTATAGAGTTCACATTCTCATGGCGATGATTCAGAATTGCATGTTAAAACTTGTTTATTTAATTATTGTTGTGTAAAATATCAAAATTAACTATTAATAATTTATATTGTTTAAATTCTTAAGTTTGAAAGACAATGAAAAAAATTTTCAAATTATTTAAATTTGGATTCAAAGTAAACAATATATATATATATATATATATAACATCATCCACAGACAGACTGTTTCGCTGTTTCACAGCTCATCAGTGTGGCTAGACATCCGGTTGCCTCTAGCTAGGATCGAAACCCACTGAATTGGTGTCAGTCGGAGATTCTAACCATTAAGCCATTGGCACACGGTAGGGATGAAAGTGGATTTTTTAGCGTATTTTTTTTTAGAAATTTTAAAAGTTAGGAGATCAACCAATCATGCTACCTTGGTATCAAGTCTTTGGTATCTTCAGGTGATTCATGCTAAATATTTTCCTAATGATTTATTATTCATAAATAAATAAACAAACACACACACACAACACAAAGTCTAATAGAAGGGGAAGAGAAAACCAAGGGTATTGAAATTGTAACAAAAGGTTATATGAAATGTGTATACTTTCATCCTGGTTTGTACAGGAACTTTTTAGTCTGTATGCATCGTCTCATTATTTTGATTGGTGAACCCTTTCAAATACACCCACATGATATCAAATGGTTTTGCAGGCCCCATGACATGTTGATGAAGCATTATTGAAACCTGCTGCAAAAAACAATTGTTTTAGGTTACCCAACAGATAAAAATCAAAAGGATTGAGATCAGGGGAAAACATGCAGGCCTTGGAACTGGTTCTCTCCTACCTATCCATCTTTCATGGTACATGTCAGTCAGTGCATCACAAATAATGTGACTAAAAAGTGCTGGAGCTCCATCATGCATGAACCACATGTGTCTTCATATTAGCAAGGGTACATCCACAAGCAGGTCTGGAAGTGTGTTCAAAATAAAGTCCCTGTAGACAGCTCATGTATGATGTGCTGGGAGAACATATAGACCTACCAGACAGTCACCTACAATTCCAGCCCACATATTAATCAGAAACTGATGCTGGTGTCTAGCCTGTATTGTACCATGGGGATTCTGATCCACCCACAAATGTTGGTTGTGTATATTTGTTATTCCATCTCTTCCATATGTTTGCCTCATCCATAAACAAGATTGAAAAAACAAACAACAAATTGGCAATTTGTGCAATAAACATTTAGTAAAAGTTCTCTCATGGTGAGTGATCCGACGACAATAGACCCTTCACATGTTGCAATGATACAGATATAGAATTTGCGCTTGAAGTACCCTCCATACAGTACTATGAGATGTACAATATGCTAGGGCCATGTGTTGATATCTGGATCATCTTCGACAGTGTGTAGAATGTGTTCTTTGTGGTCAGGCATATGAGCAAATCTAGGTCTTCCTCAATCCTTAGTTGGTAAGCTCCATGAATCTGGTCTCATCAATGCGATGATAAGCAGCAGCAAAGATTGGATGACTTGGCTGCCTTCAGTCTGAAAATGTAATCGATACAGCTGCTCAGCTGGATGTAAAAATCATAGCTACCTGCTCACAATATGAATATTCTGTCATTGTTAACAGTTAACTCACTACTACACACATTAAACATTGAATACAGACTAGCCACAAATATACACAAATGATAAATGTAACCTAGTCTACATGGCAACACAGAGCCATTTCCCATAAAATTTCTTTAAACTCAAAAAACGAACGATTTGTGGACATATGTTTATATGGACTTTTGTCCTTGTTTTGGTATGAGACACCCTCCCCCAAAGTTTGTAAAATTATTTTTCATACGCCCTGTATTGAATAATAAGAACCTTTCTTTGTTTTTTTCAAATTATATTACATGTTTTGTTTACTTTGAGATATATATATATATATATCTTTAACATTCTTCGATTTTTTTTAAAATTGTTTTTGATTTTATATCTAAAGACATTAAAGAAAGGTGGAGTAAGTACAAAAAGGGGAAAAAATTCCATGACAATTTAAAAACTTTAAAATTTTGTACCCATTTCCCACACCAAAGCAGTATATAAAGTATATGATGCATTTGAACTTAAGAAACTATTAAAAAGAATTGCTTATGATAGAAACGAGGTATCTTGTGATATCAATATGGAAAGAACCTGAAACCTTAAGTTTACCAGACTAACACTCTAGGCAAGCATCAATTAAATGGTTAGCTAATATTGAATGATGTAAGTAATTCTTGACATATTAAATGCCAATATATATTTATATAAAATAAGAATATTAATGCTGCATTATGTCATAGCATCGTTACCTGGCTGTACTGGCCACTTGCTATTTACTGGAAATAAATAATTCAATGCCAACTGCTATTTCTCATAGATACTGGCATTTTGGTTTTGATCAGGTATTCTACAGTGCAGACTAAGCTGTGGAGACTACCAACACAATATAATGAAAATAAACCAGAGAACAGGTGATATTTTATGCTACTAAATGTTTCTACTGGTTTGGAAAAATACTAAATGCTAGTTACTTTATAACATGAATGCTCCAGACTGACATTTCAGGGGTTTTTTTTTGGGGGGGGGGGTTCCATCATTTCATCCCAAGCAAAGCAATAAAGCCAGTAAAATGCAAGGTGTTAGGGAATGTGGAAGATTCTGAGAAAAAAAAAACATTATTAAGGAGAGAGAACAATAAAAGAACAGGAATTAAAAAGACAGAAGACAATGACTGACACTGCATTTAAATTTTTGAAGATCAAATTTGGCTGGAAGGGAGTTCCACAAGTGAGAAGTGCAAGAGAAGAAACTGTTAGCATAGAACTTATGGTTGCATCTAGCCATTACATCTGTAAAATGATGAGACCTAGCTACCAATCTAGTACTGTACTTAAATTCATGAAGTCAAAGTATTAAAGAGGAAATCTCATGAAAACAATTAACATGAAGATATTTATAGAAAAGGCAAAGGGAAGCTTCGTTATGGCGGTGAGAAAGTGACTGAAGCTGAAATGCCAGATCAAGACTAATAACATTGTAGACTGTTCTTGGTATTTTATCAAGAATCTCTAAATACATAGCAGAAACACCAGACCAGATGTGGCAGCAATATTCAATGAATGGATGAATGACAAACATTCTTCATACCAGTGTCTTAAAAATATGTTTATATGTTGATGGAAGGTAATGTAAGTTTTGTAGATACATATGCATTGCCACAACAGCAGAAATGTATGTCTATATTTCTGAGATGAAGTATTCTAACTGTTTACCTATTACAAAATTTTGGCAGCTGCACGTTCTGACCTTCTTCATTGGAATTTCAAACTGAAAAACATTATTAAGGAGAAAGAACAATAAAAGAACAGGAATTAAGAAGACAGGAGATAATGACTAACATTGCATTTAAATTTTTGCAGATCAAAATTGACTGGAAGGTAAGACGTTGGATGTGAGTTCCACAAGTAAGAAGTGTGAGAGAAGAAATTTTGTCCACCAGGGTAGATTGTCCTAGTTCCACATGCTCTACCGTTTTTGGATATCTCAGTTTCTGTTATTTTTCTTTTCGTAACTCTCCAAATTTTTATTCCTCTCTGCTGTGGCCAGGTATTGAACTCACAACTCTTTGGGCAAGTCACTGGATTAACTTCAGCCAATGCTTTTTATCCACTGGGCCATGACAATAAAGATGAGGACAACACTCTAAATAATGTAAATAACAGTAAAAACGTTGGAACATGTGCATTTTTCTATTTAATTAACATCCAGTGACATTCACGGATCCCTCAGTGAGAACTGAACCTACAACAGGCATAATTACTTCCAAGAGAAGTTTGCTAATTTTGGCTCCAAAGCAGACATTTTATGTGCACTGTTTCATTATATGAATTACAGAAGTATTTATTTAGCGTTCTTCAAACACAGCTGCAATATTTGTGATAGCTGAAGTCATTTCTGTAACTCCTGTTTTATTTATCTACATGAGTATGTGAATGTATGTTTTTTTGTTTATTTATTTCTACTCATTACATGAATGTTGCACAATGAAATTGCTGACTTAATATTCAATATCTACACTTGTAAATACCAGGCTTTTGTAGGTAGACATCCAAACAAGTGGATTCAACAAGTTTAAGAAAATTCCTTGAAAAATTAATCAGATCAAAATTAGAATTGTTTTTTTATAATAGTATATATATATATATATATATATATATATACTCACGTATCATGTGACCTTTGAAGACCTAATATTGATGTTAATTTGACTACAGTAAATGGATATATAATTTGGATAATGGCATAGCCAGGGCTAACAGTACATTTGCTAATTTTATATCTCATGTGTTATGTGACCCCCTTAAAATTAGCTTCAAAATTAGATCTTTGAAAGTTGCATGATACTCGAGTATATATAGTAATATAGCTGAAAGGTGGTTTGATTGTTTTTATGGTTTGTCAACATTTTAACCCATAGCTTGGGGAGAAGAAATGGATTAATACTTTTTTCAAGGGTATTTGCATATAAATGATTATAAAGGACCCAGATGAAATTTTAACTCGGTTCTCTGATTTTCTTCTTCTAATCTGTTTTCTAGCTGTGCATCCAAACTTAGAGCACCTAATATTCTTAAGTGATCACTCATCTTGGGCTTGATGTTGCTTAAATTAAGTGATCATATTGTTTGATATAGCTATAAACCAGCTGAAAGATGGTTTAAACCACAAAAAATACATTGATAACTGAATAATGATGCTATGAATTTACCTGAATAATAAAAATCTGTTAAAATGTAGGAAACTCAGGCCCATCAAATGGCAAATGTGGGCTATTATTTCCACAGACCTATATATTCATGTGGCACTACAGTAGTTAAATAACATGATAGCATATAAGCAGTGATGGTTTAAAAAAAAAACAAAAAAAAACAACACTTCCTTTTTGGACCTACAAAATGACAAACCTGATGTAACCAAGTGTTAAGGTAGGTTTTAATTTCAACAACTTGCTTTCACTCTACTTGTCACACATAAAAACACACATACATACATACATTATATATATATATATATATATATATATATATATATATATATATAGGTGATAATGATAAAAACTATAAATAATTTTTATTATTAAAAACTATAAGTAACTATATATATATATATATATATATATATATATATATATATAGAGAGAGAGAGAGAGAGAGATAGATAGATAGATAGATACATACACAGAAGATGGATGGAAAGAAGTTCCCTATTGAAAATTACTTATAGTTTTTATCATAATCACCCTATTTTCATGAAAAAAAAAAATTGCAATCCTTAACATGTTAGAACTTCAGTGCTATGTTCTGTCTTTATTTCTGAGTGAAAAGTGTAGCCTAGAAGGGCAATAAGCATGACACTGCACTAAAGTGCTCAGCTTGCATCTTATTACAAAGAATGAGAGTCTGTGGTACAAATGCAGAGATAGTTGTGCAGCGTTCATGCACGATGTACTTCAGTAGATGCAAAAAAGAAAAAAAAAAAAAAAACAATTTGTCATCCTAAGCCGATGAGTACAGGCTCTGAGGTAGATTCCCTCAGAAGTGGTCATCCTTCAATGCCCAGATTGAAAGAAAATGTACAAAAGTTAAAGGAAATATTCAAAGGTATACCCAGATGATTACAAACACTGGCGGACAACAAAGGTACCTATGTAGAATTTGAACACTGTACTGTACTTTTGCCTTTATACTATTCCAAATAAAAACACATGAAAATTATTAACAGTTTTAAATAAAGAATTTTTTTTTCACCCATCCTATCTGTCGTCATATTTGGGTGAGTCCTGCCCAGTTATCACTTTCCAGTCTTGATAGTGTTCAAAAGCATCTCCGAGTCCTTTTGGGTGACAAATTATTTCCCACTCTCCAACCTCTCTCTCATAGTCGAGATGTGCCATGCCTCTCACTGCTCTAGTGCTACTACCATGAAAAGTGCTTGGAAAAACTATATTCTTTGGTTCTGCCAAGTCTAACCGTCACAGCTAAGATCTACCAACACTTATATTGTAACAAACCACCTATTTTTTCTTAGCATTTCAACAGTGAGAAGTCAGTTTCACTCAAACATCTCCTCACGAACCACTGCTCTGTGGAACTGACTCCCAAGAGAATGTTTCCCGGATCACTACAATCTTAACCTGTTCAAATCTAGAATTAACCCTTATCTCCCCATCCTATGTGTATAAGCTGCCTCTTAACACAACCCTCTACCATGCAAAATAAAAACTTGAACTCACTATAATAATTACTTTTTCCTGTTTGAGTTTTAGGATTGTCCTAATAAGCTTGTTAGAGGTAATTGGAAAATGTCCTCTGCCTTTTATTAGGTATCTAAGAGTAGCATGTACCAATTTTAACAACATCCAGCAGGAAAAAAAGCTTGTATCCATTCCAACTTTTGTTAATTATTGGTAAAGAAATTCATAATTTGGGTTTGAATTCCTGGGATGAGGAGTTATCATTACTTACATTATTTTCACATTAACTATTTACCACATCTTTGTTGTTGTAATGTGTTTTTCCCTTAGTTCACTCCACTGGGTCAAAGTGCTGTTAATGAAGAATACAGAACATATTTGATACTTTAGTGGTTGTTTTTGGAAAATGTAACTGATGAGCAAAGGTGGCATTATTGAAGCATTTGAATATCTGTGGTTGCGCTAATTTGCATGCCTGAACACTGTATGGCTGAAGGTTGTTCTAATTTGCATAACTGAACATTGGATATCTGTGGTTGTGCTAATTTAGTTCTCTGACCTTCCTCAGGTGCTTCTTGATCTGGGTACCCGTCAGGGAATTATGAACTCAATGCTTGGACTTGGTGGAAACAAGGCAAGGGATAACTGATCAGCAGTAAATAAGTAGATGAGATATACCTGGACATTGAGAGTAAAATAAGAACAAACTACCCACCGTTGGTTAAATAAAGCATTCTGTTTAAAAATTCTCTGAAGGTTACCCAGCTCGACAATCACCTGATGAAGACTGGGGAACACAATGGATGAAACATTGTGATAACAACAACAAATATGTGGAAAATAGTTTGTGTGCAAATAGTATCAATTAGAAATTATTCATTTTTGTTGGTTGATTTTGTTTTGTGGCATATCAATATCTATGGGTTAAATTGCTGAAATCTAAATATCCTGAACACAATTGTATGGCTTCAGTTACAGATAAAATGTATTGCTGGTTATGTTACTATAAATAGGCACTGTTGATCATTTTACTATAAATACGTATTGCTGGTATTTTTACGATAAAAATGTGTGTTGATATTTTCATAGTGTTTTTGTTTTGTTTGAGATTTCACTATTTTCCCATAACTTGAACCCTAACAGCTGCTACCACCCTGGGAGAGGGTGGATTTGGGAACAATGGCAATTAAGAGGTGGTGCCACATTCCTCAAAATCTCCAATCTCTTGATCTGATGCCTTGCTGCCAGATGTAGTTTATCGTCATACCCAGGACTAATTAATACTGGTACTTGTAGATCTTCTGTCATAACAGAATACTTTAAAGTTATTGTATGTTAATCAAAAGGGTAAATGTTATTAGCTGTTTATTGTAAGTTTGATAGCAGTGTTTTTAACAATGTCTGCCAGTGTTAAGACATGGACACATTCACAAAGATTAAAAGATAACAATAAAAATGCAGCAGTCTTTGTTATAATTTTGGCAAATGTGTGTCTTTTGTCCAGATTGTCAAGTCTTGTTTCTATTCTGAATTACTCTTTTCAATAGACAGAAGTTAAGCAAAGTATTAAGAAACAGGAAAATTTCATTAGAAAAAAAAATACTGAACTGTTACAAAATATCAGTGCTCCTATAAGATAGAGAATGCTGGACAGTCTTCTTACAGACGAAAAAGAGACTTAAGCCAACAGAAATATGATTCTACAAAAGAATATTGAGAATACCATGGACTGAACATGAACTCAATAAGGAAGGTTTAAGGAAAATTGAAACAAAAAGACACTTAGATTAGGAAAGAGAAAACAAATTTCTGAGACTCATATTGAGGAAAACGATATTGATTTTTTTTAACTGCCTATCAACTCCTTATGAGTCATTTAATGTCAAAACATATTGGAAACAAGAGGGATAAATGAAAGCAGTGAATAACTTGCTTAACAAGCTTGTGTAAATGGTTGGCAGAACAGGGATTAGGAGTGATACCAAAAAAAAAAAAAAAACTTTATTAAGAGTTAGAAAGACAGGAAAGTTGTGAGAGCCATAATCGGTCATATCCTGAAGGGACACTCCACATAGAAAAACGTGGTTGTTTTCCTAAGTTTCTTATCTTCTTCAATTATGGTATAGTAAGCTGAACAAAAAATAAACATTTTATTGGTGTACAAGGTTGAAGATAGGTTTGTTATCACTCGTTTGGATATCTACCTATGAAAAGCTGCGACAAACAAATGTAAATCCTGTGTGATAAGTCAACCATTCCATTTATACATAAACTAGCAAGGGGAGATAAGCAAACATCAATACCACTAACCAGACAAGGGTAGTTGTATGGTGTGAAGAAAATATTCTGAACAATACAGCAGGCCTGGAGAATACATCACAAATGGAAGAATTTGCAACAAAAGAAAGTGTGTGATCAAGCAGAAAAATCATCTGTCAGTTTCTTTGCAAAGTAAAAGATCATTTTTTTTTTTCTTCCAGTGGATCATTCCAACAAGCTAATTGTCCACTGTAGCATTGTACAGAAATTGTTTGTCCAGGTTCCAGAAATTTATAAAGAATTTCCTTTAAATCCCACCAAAAACAGGACATTCCATTTAGGCTGTCATCTTAAAGGCTACCTTGAATTTATCAAAGATTTTATTTAATTGTCATTTCTTCAAAATATGTCTATATTCTGAGATGAGGTAATGCAATTATTTACACTATTTACATTGTTCGGACTGTTGTCCTCATCTTTGTTGCCATATTCACAACATTTTGACCGTTGTATGCTTCGGCCTTCTTCAGGTGATTGGAATTTTGAACTAAACCCTTTATTTCATCCACAGGAGTAAATTGTTCTAGTTCCCCATGCCATGGCTCTTTTGGGAGGCAAACTTTAACTCAGTGTCCAAGTTTTTGCAGTTGCCAGATACTGAACTCACAAATCTTTGGGTCAAGTCACTAGATTCAACCAACACTTTTTCCACTGGGCCATGTGTCCTTGAGGACATTAGTGTATGGATTTTTGGGACTTATAAACTCAGAACAATTATTTTACCAGAACTTATATTGCAATTTTTGTTGTTGTCATTGCTTTTCTCTTGTACTCCCATATTGTTCCCATATTGTATTCATTTCTACGCTTAGCCGGCTTAGGATATTTTTGAGACTTACTTAATTTTTCATATTTTCCAGTGATGTTCACTGTCTACTATTTCAACCTCATCCTATAGGAGGCAGTGATTTCTCTTTTCGCTCCATACGGGGTCAGCTATGCCTGATTTTTCTATTTCCCCTCATGTTACGGCTTTATGATGTTCTTGCAGTGTTACCATAACGGGACAGCCTGATTCTCCTTTAGATTTTGAGGTTGAAATAATAGACATAATAATAGGGCTTTGAGGAAATAACAAAAAGACAAAATTTATTAAAAGTTACAAGGGACAGGAAGATGTGGAGAGTCATAATCACCTACATCCTGAAGGGACACGGCACATAAAAGAAGAAGAACGAAGTATACACATAAATATAATTTTTTCTTTTCCATCTTTTATGAGATGTGTTGTTCTTTATAAATGTATGCATAAACTTCCTCTAGATATTGAATTTATTTGCTTTGAAAGTTTTCCATCTCAGCCATAAAGTCATAATTTCTCCCTCTACAAACTGATAACCAACAGCAACCATAACCATATCAGTCCTTAGCATTTATTTACTATAAATTAATGTAGTCGTGAAAACAACAGGACTTCTCTCTACCAGGGGGATTTCTTCCTCCAGCAGGCCATCTTCTTAATTTCATCCAACCACGTGGCACATCACACATAATTTCAAACAGCAAAGCATATAAATGTTTTCTTCTTTTTTTCAGTATTTGTCTATATACACAAGTATATTATCTCTCTTCTTGAATTGCTATTCTTTATAGATATTTAAGATTTCTCAACAGGTTGAATTCATTTTCTTTTAACATTTACCACTCTGTGACTTCCTTTACTGTACAAAATGTTTATCATTCACTAAAAGCGACTCTGATCCCTGAAAAATAACGTGTTTGAATTTCATAGTTGTGTTGTCATAACCTGATATGAAAACAGAAAACAACTTTGAGTGATTTTTACGATAAGGATACAGCAATTGAGAGGCCTTGAAAAGAATGTAGTGAAAAGGGAAGTAATATTAATAATGCAGATTGATAACAGTTAAGTTTTCAACCTCAGTCATAACAAGTAACTCCTCCTGCTATAAACTGTTGAACAAAAGCAAACTCATTTATTTCAAACTACTTGCATCTATTCATCACCAACCCATTTTTCATCATCAGTGCTTATCTTATCCAGAAATGTATTTCTTTTGTGTCAAGCAAAAATAAGTCTAATGACCAATGCTCTTTTGTGCAATTTCATTTGGAATCTAATCTTTTCCTCAGTCTTGTAAACATATTGTTTACAAGACTGAGAAAAAGATTAGATAACTATACTATTATAGATGAGAAATTTCCCAACATGATAACTGACTCTGGGCAGGGTGAGTCTAGTGTGGTGTTAGTGAGTTGTTTTTTCTTTAGTTTGATCTCCTGAGGCTTACCATCAAGTGGATTGTGTCTTGAAGTATTTGTTTTTTGTGACTGACTGGCACAGGTGACACTATTTATTGAGGCATTTGAATATCTGTGGTCATTCTAATTTGCATGCTGGAACATGAATATCTGTAGTTGTGCTAATTTGCATGTCTTGGGTATGGGGGATGACTATGAGAAGAGAACATAGAATCTTAGCAATTATCATTCAGGTCTTATTGCTGGTGTATGTCTAAAAGGCCAGAAGACACTGCAAATGTAAGTGTGATGAAACTTTTTGGGGGTTTTGTATGTAAACATTATGTTGTATCCTTAAAGAGATGACAAAGGTGGTACTCAAGTGAAAGGTCAGCAACATGGGCATAAATGAAAGAAGAGAGGTTTATTGTAAAAGAGAATACACTACTGAAAAACAGGGAATCAGGTGGTAGGCTAGAATTTCCCAAAGCAAGCCCCCATATATACTCTGTACACACTATATATAACAACTAATACAGTTAGTCCACATAGGTGATAGGGAGTGTGGGACATTCCATTACAACACATTAATCAATTTGAAAAACCCTGTTGGTGTGGACAATAGCGACAAAAACACTAATATTGACTGAAAAAAAATGAATCAACTTCATTGACACTTCTATGATTCTTATGGAAATTTTCATATCAAACTAATTTAATCATACAACTATACCATTTTAGTCATTTGTAGACAGAAATCTATGTATCATGCACATACATATGTGCAGAGAATATACAATTACAAACATCTTAAAAATTTGTAAAGCTATATCCAAAAGTACATAGTTGGATAAAGGTTGTTTGTCTATGACATCATGAGCAGGATTGATGAAAGGAAAATGTGAAAACTTTAATTCATTCAACTGATTACATATATGATGGCACAGCAAATACTAAAATACTAAAAACACACTGGAAGCAAAAGAAAATTCAACTGTCAACTAAGACCTGTTATTATTTTTGATATCAAAAGCTGTGTAAATTTTGATGGGCAGGTAGTGTAATGGTTAGTACTTCAAAAAGGGTCATTGGCAAACCGAGTTTGAAATCCAGTTGAGTTCATTCCATTCACTTTTTCACAAGTACACTTGGGAAAGATATAAACCTATATCTTTTCCCTCTAGCTATGGGTTAAATAGTAGAGCAAACTGGGCTCTCTAGAAATAGTTGGCAACCAGTCTAGGAGAAGGATAGCTCCAAATTCAAAACTGTATGTAACCCTGAAAAAGCACATACTATACAGCCATGGAACAAATTATAGAGATTACAATGACTGATCTTGATTTCTACTGATGAGTTTGTAGGGTAAGTGAAAATAAAAGCATTAAACTGTAATTTAAATCAATTAGTTCTAAATGCATCTAGGCGTCAACCATCAAGGCTCAATACAAACTGTCAAATCTTTTAGATACTTAGGAATCAAAATAAAATTCTACTGAAAAGGATGTGAAAATTTGCATTGCATGGTCCTTGAATAAAATGGATGTAATCTGGAAATTTGATCTATTAGACAACCTCAAGTCATTGTAGAGGAGGTGTTAACCTATAGTGCCTCTGTAAAGGTGGTATTAATCTATGGTTCCACTGTAGAGGTGGTGTTAATCTATGGTGCCACTGTAGAGGAGGTGTTAATCTATGGTGCCACTGTAGAGGTGGTGTTAATCTATGGTGCCACTGTAGAGGTGGTGTTAATCTATGGTGCCACTGTAGAGGTGGTGTTAATCTATGGTGCCACTGTAGAGGAGGTGTTAATCTATGGTGCCACTTTAGAGGTGGTGTTAATCTATGGTGCCACTGTAGAGGTGGTGTTAATCTATGGTGCCACTGCTTGGAGCCTTATCTTGATTGATAGCTATACTTAACATCTCATGGATCGAACATCCAACTAAATCACAGCTCTATGGGTCTATCCTTGATATTTATACAATCATGCATGAATACAAAATGCAAGACATTGCTGGTGAGCAAGACAAGAACTTGCAGGTGATCTAGTGTTATGGACACCTAGCCATAGATCAAGTCTAGTTCCTCACCCAGCAACCACCTATATTGACCAGCTATGTTATGACACAGAATGTCTCCCTAATGACCTTCCAACCTTGATGCAGGACTGTGATGGTTGGTATGATAGACTCATGAATGACTGAGCTAGCTCAACTGAATAATAAAAGTAATACTCACCTTCTGACCAACCTGCCAGTTTGGTGTATGGCACAAACCTTATAGAAGCACCACTTCAAAAATATCAGTATTTTATCTTCTTTTATGAATAAGGCTTATGACCATATCACATTGAAACACTGGTTCTTGTACAATCACTGAAGTTAAGCAACATTGAGCCTGGTCAATATCTTTCTAGGTGACTGCTTGGGAATAGAAAGTGCTGCAAGCTTGAACTTGCAGGTGGTTTAATGGATAATGGCTCAGAATTGGAAATTGGAAGGATGAGTTTCAATTCTAGTTGGGCTTGTTATATTCACTTAATACCCTTGGGAAAGGTATGAATCCACTTCTTCTCCCACCTGGGCTATCCGTTAATTAGTAGGACTTGTATCAGTAAGTCATTATGATCTCCAAAATATTCTTACAACCTAAAAATTTTTTTTGATCTGAAATAAACTGAGAAAGGTTGATAAACCAATCAAACCTTTTATAAATATGCAGTTATTTTCATTTATACCAGGTAAGACTTTAGGGCCTATTTGATGTCATTTGTCCCGAGTAGACATTTGGGCATAATATCCAATATGATTGAATGTCAAATGTAAATTCTTAACCTTTTCAATATTTATACAGAACTCTCAAGTATTTTGTACTGATTTTCTTCTATCAAAAAAAAATGTTAACTTATGAATGCTAATTAAGTCAAGTACACAGATACTACGATGATCCAAGGCAGAATATTAAAGGGTGGTGGGGGGACACTTTGATTCTAGTCAGTGGACATAATATGATTGTCATTCCATGTCAAAATGATTCTCTCCAATGTGTGTATCATATAATGCAATTAGTTTAATCAATTAGTGTATGCTATAAAATCTAGTATTAATTGTAGTTTTCTAAAAAATACAGTATTAATTTTTTTTTTAATGCTAGCTCAACTAATATAAGGCTCAAGGTCCACTTAAGGAAGTGGGTTATTGAGTAAGATTATTGTAAGGAAGGCAGAAGTAAGAGAGTGTTATAAGCATGAATAAGATAGATATCGGTTGGCCAGGAAATTAAAGAGACCAAGAATGTAGTTGTCGGGGAAGCATTCACTCAGGAGTATGTTCCACAAAGTAACAGATCTGGGGAAGAAGCTGTCTGAGTGAAATTTGGTTTTATCAAAGGAACATGAAGTGAATGAGAAAGGTTTATCACTGTGAACATGATAAGGCTGGTCTGAGCTGATGGAACTAAGGTATATAATGTGTCTGAATATCTGCCATAGTAATGGCAATATAGTAAACATTATTTCATCTGTGAGATAAGGGTTGCAGAGTGAATAATAATTCATCATCCACAGGGCCGTGTAAGCATCAAGGCTAGATGTCACTTGTTCCTGAGTACATGTTTGGATACAAAATCTTATATGGTTGAATCTAGAATGTAAATTCCTAACCTTTCCAATCTCTATACGGAACTCTCAAGTATTTTGTACTGATTTTCTTTCATTAAAAAAAAGAAATCTGACAGACAGCCATAAGCACAACTCAACTTTTAACCAATACTTCAAAAAATACATTACATTCTCTGTGTTATGTTGCTATGGTGATGTTATTTGAAGCCTGGAGATCACAAGTACTTAGTTAGATTTGCTCACAATTTATACATATGTATATAATTTTGCTTTAGTTGTATCAAATATTTTTATTATTTCTTTATCTTTTGCTTATTTTTTATCTTTATTTTTTCTTTAACTATTGCCCTATTTGATTCCCCCACCCAAGAAGCTGGTTTTCCCAGAGTCTGTGGTGGAGAAAGCAACAAGTGTTTCTAAGATGAGATAGGAAGATAAAGGGTCCTTGAGAGATTGCAGACACTCTTGTAATGAACCGTTGTGTCATCATTATTGTGTATTAATATTTTGGATTGAGGGCATATGCCCATGAGTTGAGCAATAGAAATGTAAAGAATAAGAATGAAAAAGGAGGTGAAAGGAATGGAAGAAAAGAATGATTTAAAGAAAGATAGAAAAGTTAAAGAAGAATTGGAAGCAAATAAAAAAAAAAAATAGACAAAGAGTCTGAGAAAAAATCAAGGAGATCAACAACTGAGCTATGAAATAGAGAAACAAAGAAAGAAATAACAAAACCATCAGATAATATAAAAATAACAAGAGAAATATTAAGATTGAACAAAAGGTAGAATGAAACCAATAGTGGAAAGAAGAAAGGCATGATGGGAAGGCAGGGGAGATAATTGAACAAATACCTAGATACATTTATGATAAAAGAATTAGAGTCAAATATAAACAATAAAAAACAAAACGGAAAGAAACATGAAAAAAGAGCAAATAAAAAGTATAGAAACGGTAAAAAATTTTTAAAAAATTCAAGAATAAAACAGAAGAGATAAGTAAAATGGAAAAGAAAGAATTGACAAAAACAAGAAAGAAATGAAATACAGAAAAAGAAAGAAGGGAAGAAGCAGTTGAAAGAAACCAGTTTTATTAAAAAAGACAAAGAATAGCTTTTCTAATCATCAACCTTTTCCCATAATTTAACCCACAACAAAAACACAATGCAAAAACACAGCCACAAGGTATGTCTGGCTGCTATGGGATGCTTTAAAAAAAATAAAAAAATAATAATTGCCAAAAGTATGGAACCAAAATTCCGTAAACTGATGCATATTGCTTTGACTTCATTATTCATATAATTCTTACAAATCCTTCAGCAATTCTCAAAAAGAAAAAAAATACTGAAAAGTATTGGTGTCATATCTGACCTATTAATTTTTAAAACTAGGGAAGGCAAGATTGTTGATTCTTTCTGGCCTGCTATTGACTTCAATGGATATATTGTAATCATCCTTAGTAATAAGTACATATTTTTTTTATATATATATATATATATATATATATACATACACCATATATGTATTATGAAATGGACTAAGTTTGACAATTATTTCAATATATTTTCTGTTTATACATTATTTTTATAGATATAAATATTTAAGTAAATACTCTGTATTAACAACATTTAGCAGTCTGAATGTCTGAGAAATTTCATAGAAAATGTGTCCTCCAACAGAAATTGAACCTGTATCCTACACAGAACCGTTGTATAGCCTGACATGCTATAATGTTTAGCTACAGAGGAAGCATTTGGTTAGCAAAATCAAATTACTGTTTTTAAACAAATTTCCCTATTATTTTTCTTGGACGATCATATCTGCTCAGAGCATATCTTAACATAAACAAATGACATCATATATTACGAAATGAACTAAGTCCGACAATTATTTTAATGTATTTTCTGTTTATACATTATTTTTATAGATAAAAATATGCTCTGTTTATTATAAACAGTATTAATTACATTTACTGCTCTGAATGTCCAAGAAATTTCATAGAAAATGTGTGTCTATGGATATGTGGTGAACACTGTAAAATTCAAAATATTTACACTGTGATGCAAGGGCAGTAACTTGTGGTTTTTGGAGTTTGGTGTTTAACAGATTTTTTTTGTAGTTTTTTAACAATTATAATTTGACATTTTAAAAACTTTGCTGCTGCTATATTCATTTAAGAACTTTTTTTGCTATACTTGTAGTTGACTTTATTTTTAGCCATAATTCTCTTATATAAATATTCCAGAATTTTAAGTTTTTGCTTATTATCTTCTTGGTGGAGCATTGATGTATTTTCAACCCATATCTATCTAAACTGTGAATGTGGACATGAGTGTTCCTTTAAATGCTCTGATATTGAACTATGATCATTTAAGTGAAACGTAAGCCTCCTAGTAATGTTTGTTGTAGTAAGACCAACCTATGTGTTAATATTTTTATTAGAGATGCAATCTCTGAAAAGACATTTAAATTTATATACAATGTTGGCCTTTTGTAAAATGCTAGTTGACAGAATATTTATTATGAATGACTAAGTTGGTTGTATTAAATTTAGCATAGTATATAATTAATTTTATTTTTTTTATTGGAATCAGTGGGAGATATACTAGTATTTGAGTCTTTCCAGAAATTTTCATCCTGTTTATAGTTAGAATGCATTTTGTTATGTTATAGTAGTTTGATATGTTTAGAGTTATTTGTGGATGTATTATATTCTTTTTTATTTATGTTAATATTTCTAATTTTCATTTGCTCATCAACAATGTAATTACAAAAGTCATTATCAATGAGGGTTTGTTTAATATTATATATATATATATATATATATATATATATATATTCTTTCAATCCAGATTTTTTTATTATGCAATTCGATGTTTTCACAATAAAAATTGCTATGAACCAATTGATTTATTTACACTATATTTGGACTAATGTCCTCATCCTTGTTGTTGTTATCACAATGTTTTGGCTGTTGTGTCCTCCAGCCTTCCTCAGGTGTATATTGATCTGGGTGACCTACAGGGAATTCCGATCTGAACCCTTTATTTACTATATGGGGGTAGACTGTTTTCCTTCCACTGCCCATGTCAAAAGATATCATCTAGTTCTTATTTATAGTACTATTCAGCTATTGTCCGTTTCCACTGAGCCCAAGTACACACTGCCCAACACAGGAATTGAACTCACAACCACTATATCAGCAAATTCATGAATCAATATCCACTAGACCAACAACAAAGACGAAGACAATAGTCTAAATATAAATAGTGTAAATAATAAATCCTCATCCCAGAAATTCAGACAGAAATTAATCAATTGATATTTGTAAAATTTTCAGGAACTACATGAGTAACACATAGTGAGATGCGCTTATAATATCTGTCCTTATTTTTAAAAAAAAAATTATTTTGCTGGTCTCCAGTTTTATTATGCAAACAAACTATTTTCAATTTTTATAAAATAAATAAAAAATTTTTTTCATCATTTTACTCAAGATACTATGGATTTCCATCTAATATATTAGATGGAAATCCACGAATGAACAGTCCATAATTAAATTGAAAGAAACTTAGATGAGCATTTTCTCTAACCAGAAGTTGGATATTAAAATTAGAATATAGAATTATAATTTGTGTAGCAAAGTTATTTCCCTGATGTGCATCAAAGTGTTTTAGTAAATTGTTAATATAGTGAAAGTGTCTATTTATAGCTTATTATTGACTTCTCTAAATTTTTGTTAAGGATTGTTATATTTATATGATTGTATTTGTCTATATTTCTGAGATGAGATATTGTAATTATTTACATTATTTACATTGTTCAGACTGTTTTCATCATCTTTATCGACATGTTAACGACGTTTCGGCTGTTGTATGCTCTGGTCCTTATCAGAATATGTCTATATTTCTGAGATGAGATATTGTAATTATTTACATTGTTTGGACTGTTGTCCTTAACTTTACTGCCATATTCACTGTTAATATGGCAATAAAAATGAGGACAACAGTTTGAACAATGTAAATAATTATATTATTGTAATATTTAGAATAATGATTAGTATGATATAAGTGAAATTAAAATAATAACTAGAAAGGTTTGAATTTCCTTATTAATCTTAATACTTAAGTTAATAATTGAATAAGCTCATGGCGAGTTCTATGACAATAAAAAAATCTATAGATATTCCCCTGTTGCATTGCTAAATATTTGAGCTTAACAACTTTAACAAAATATTACAATAACAATCATAAATACGAATGCAAGTTGTAATTCAGAAGTAGGGGGATACAAATGGAAAGATTTAAAATTAACAACCTTTTCTATTTTACTGGAACAGATGGTAAACACATGAGTGTGTTGTTACCTCTTCTATCTTTTATTCTGTCAAGGAAACCAGATAGCGTCTGTGATATGTCTTTTCCATCTTTCCACACAAGCAAAATGGAATAGTCCATTATTTATGAAGTATTAGCAGGTTGTAACAGTTGTGCTAACTAATTGAGGGACAAGCAGAATTATGGTTTTAATATATATTATATATATATATATATATATATATATATATATATATATATATATATATATTTGGTTGGATAGATGTGAGTTTGTGACCCTGGGTTTCACGCTTTTAGCGATCGTCAGACAAACTGATTAATGTTTTAAAAAATTTGGGTTTATGTAGATTGCGTGTATTGGTGTTATTGTGGAAGTGGTGGCGGAAATTTCGTTGTTTTGTTATTCATCGTACTAACGCAAACATCGATGTATGCAGACACATATACATACTTGGTCATCCATCGGGACTCATACATATATAAACATATGTGGACAGTTTCGGCTATGACACATGTATGTATATGGGTGGTGTTATGTCTATACATACGCATTTGTATATTGAAATGTTGAAATTTAAACATTGAAAGTGTGGCGGAAATGTCTCGTTAATGTCTCGTGAATGTATCCATGTCATATTATGAAAATATTTTTTTTTTTTTTTTTCCCGCTGAAAAATATTTCCTCGCATGTATGTATATACGTGTGGTGGGGTTTGTGTAAAATTATGATACCGTGCATATAATATATAAATAATTATACATATATATATTTATTTATATTTATATACACTTTTCATATATATATATATATATATATAACTCAAGAAAAAAACCTTAAAGATCCATTTTGGTTATAATTTATTTTGTGAATACTTTTATATTCATCTTTTCCGGCCGAAGGTTCTTAATAAATGGAGATAATTCATTCAGACAGATATACTAAATTAACAGGTGGAAAGGAAAGGAAGAAAGAAACATAACAGATTTTCAAATATAAAAATATAGAAATGACAGAGGGAGGAAGAGAGAGTGAGTGAAGGAAGGGAAAGAGAAAAAGGAAGAAATGAAGGGATAGTAGTAAAACTAAACTAAAAAAAGAATGAGATGATAAAAAATTATTTCCATAAAGGGTTGAACAAGTTTACACATCAGGTGATGTGGTGTGTAAACAGACTTGAAAGAGCTACCGCAAATTGACTGATAGAGCCTGTTATTTTAGGCAGCAACAGTCATCATGAATTAAAATTAATTAGACTAATAAAGACAACCTTAATAAACATAATAATAATAATAATATCCAGCATAAATAAATTATTTAAAATAAAGTAAAATAAAAAATAATAAAAAGATAAAAAAAATAAGTAAATCAATATATAGATAAATATAGAGAACAAATTTAAAAATAGAAGGATAAACATAATAATGATACACCTATTAATAATAGTACTAAAAGTATTAAATTAAAATTATAGATGATGTCTACATCTGCAAGACAATCACACATCTAACTACATATAAAAAAAAACACAAAAATGTGTGATAAGCACTATACTCACACTTACACACGCACACACATATATATATATATATATATGTACACACACGAAAAAGCATATATGCGAGTGCTTATATAAAAGAATCAACATTTTCTTGAGTTATTATAATGTGCTGTAGTTTACAATGAGCTACCTTTGGATAAATATCCACCTTGGAATTTATCCCTACCAGTCTAAATGGGTATATATATATATATATATATATATATATATATATATATATATATGAAGAAATATAGTTTTTAAGGTGTGCTATATTTATGGGATAAAGTGCTCAATATCAGAGAGAGCGTATGTAAATATAAAGTGAACATTGAAATCAACACTCAGGCCCGACGACTGCATCTAGCATGAAACAACCTGTCACCTTTGAGTGTTGACTTCAATGTTCACTTTTATATATATATATATATATATATATATATATATATATAAGGAACAAGAGTAGATGATGCAGAGTCATTTATTATTAAAGTGCATGACCAACAATAAATATGGTGGTAAACTTCTAACATTCCTTTAAATTTCTGACTGTTTCAAAAAAGACAGAAATGAAATTTTTACATTCTAAATCTTCATGATAATCAACTGGTTCTGTTGACAAGCCATAAGATTTGCCTATTTCGTAAAGGGATTTGATTTTTTTTTGTGTTATATCATTATTCATTTTCCTAATTTAAAAATTGTGCATCTGTCTTGTAAATTTTGATTTCAGCAAATAAAAGATTTCTTCTTTGGCAATTAGACAGTTATCAGATGTCTAAAGCGATTATTTGATGATGTCTTAACATTTATAAGAGTTTTTACCAAGACTGAAGTTTCTACACAACTGTGACTCTATAACTTAAGTTAGATTAAATTGTTTGCTCTTTCTTACATGGTTTTCAACAAGAGAAAACCAATAAATCTCATCTGAAATTAGTTTGACGCCAATAGGGTACTTAATTTGGTTATCTGCCAAAATTGGTATGTTCGGTACCTATCGGAATTTGGCAGAGGTGATTTGGCAAGAAAGAAAGAATGGGATGTATATCTCAAGTTTTAGCTATTGTGATTTTTATGATTAGTAATCAAGCTTCTCATTATACAAATATTGCACTTTTCTATTTTGTCATTCACTAATAAGATTCTAAATTTGACAAGTGTACAGATGTGAGGTGCAGCTGCTATAAAACAAACTCTGAAAAGGATAGTAATTTTGACATACTGTCTCCTATACGATTTGTTGATTTTTTTTTCCTAGAGTTTAACCCTTTGGGGTTCCTATGGAGCCAGTTAAGAGGCATAGCAAATACCATGTCATTATACAATAAATAAAAATGATGCACACACACACACAGAGCCAGTTCAAGGGTTTTATGTACCCCCAAAACTATGATATGGGGCCCCTTCTTCTACTACATCTCAATTTTCATAAGGTACTCTTTATATAAAATACAAATTGTAACCTAATTATGTACAATAATGGATTATATGCAATATAGGTGAACAATTCAACTATAAAAATTGAAAATAAATACAATGTATTTAAATAGAAATTAGAGACATGTCATCACAGATCATTCCACCTTAAATTAATCAAAAAGCTGAATAATAGCATGAGCAAAAATAAACTTACGACTCCATAAACGATGCCAGAATGACATCAAAATCCCAGAAAATTTTACATTCTTTAGTAGTCAGTTGTGCTTAGTTTAATTTGTAATGTATATAAATGTAGGTAGAACAAAGCAAATGTTGATAAGATTGTGAGGGTTATAAAGCAATGCTTGAGGTCCCAAATCAGTCTCCCGCCTATGTCAGGGGGTTTGAAGGTAGTACGTACCAGGCCTACATACATACATGTGTGTGCCTACAGAGTAATGCATATGAAATATGCAAGCTCCAAAGGAAATCCTGAAAAATTACAAATAAGAATAACAGAAAGTCCTTGGAGAAAGAGAAAAAAAAAAAAAATTAAATAGAGGAGTTGCACACACAAAAAAAAAAACCAACCAAGCACCAAAAAAAAAAAAAAAAAAAAGCACATAAATTATTTTTTTTAACTTAATATAAAAATAACAACAACAAGTAAATTGACTTACATTTGCTGATTCTTCCTGATGAATGAACCAAACAATTACACAAAGGTTTGTCTACAAAACTCTAGAGAAGATGTGCTGAATATAACATCAATCAGTTAAGTGACAAATTTAACATTTTTATTAATCCTATATATTTATATATATATATATATATATATATATATATATATATATTATATATATATGAATAGATATTTCATTTATTAATCGAATTTTGAAAATAACTAAATATACTGTTTAATAAATAAACAAAGCATTTACTCAAATATGGGTATCCACTAGAAATATCATTTTATATATATATATATATATATATATATATAGAGAGAGGGATAGAGAACTGTATACATATATATATATATATATATATATAACTGACCGAATCTGTTTATTCATTCTATATGGCCAAACTTTCTCATGCAGCACTCTCAAATTTGATATAATTTTTTTTAAAAATGTCATGGACATTCAGAATATAGAACCCGTGGAGAGCTATGATTGCCTATTTCTTTAGTATAAGAGAACTGTTATGCTTTCTTGTTAATGATAGTAAAGTGGTTTCCTGTTGCCTTCTCCATGATTTGATATTTAAAGTTTTCTTTCTCTTAGGCTGAATGCTGCTTAAGGCTCAAGAGTCCAGTTTATCCACAGCTGTTTATGTAGAGAAGAGACAGATTCATGACTTTCCACATCTACTCTGTTGCATTCTCTTTTGCAATAAAGTGAATGCAGCTGACTAGATGGGAATTTAAATTCAGCTTACCGATTCCATTTTCTATACCAATATCCATTTCACTACCTGACCTTCCTTAGTATGGATATTTACTGTAGAAAGTTTTAATGGTAAAATGTGACCATTACTACCTATATGTTATATAGATTTCTCTTTCACACTAACAATTACCTTTTTTAACCATTAGATATAAGACTATAATTTCTTTTTTTTTTTATTATTAATATCCAAACAAGTACAATGTTTGTGTACAGTTTCAAAGGACAATTTTTTTCCCTGAAATATATTTTCCCCTGGAAACTTACCAGAAATAAATGAAATCTGGATTTCTTTTTTTCTTTGGCTATTAATGTCAACAATAAACATTTAATCGACAATAACAGATTGTAACATAGACATTTTGTTTGTTAGATATTTCTTTTGCTTTACTTTAGCAGAAGAAATTATGTGGGATATCTTTTCTAGATTAAGGAATTGTTTTAATTTCATTATAACAATCTCAGGTAAAAAGCCAAGAATTCAGATGTCAATCTTCTTGATAGGTAAATTAATCTCATTTCCTATCATTTATTCTTTGTCTGTACAATAAGTTCCATATCAAGCTACAAAGGTTGAAATAATATCTTCAGAATATAAGTGATTATGGATTTCTATGGTTTCTTTTCTTTAATACCTGTGAATTACCATGGCTTCTTGGGGAAAAAGTTTGCTATTCAGAATAGTAGTTCTCCTAGACTGGCTGCTAGTCAAGGTGAGAAAGTTGTCTACTCTGCTTTTTAACCTGTAGCTGCAAGGAAAAAGATGAATTCATGTGTTACCCAAGGATATCTATATAAAAGTGAATGCAACAGCTGAGATCAGTAATTGAACTTTGCTCACTGATACCATTTTTCACATTCATAATCGTTATGCCACTAACATATCCTTTAAAGTATACAAATTGAAAAGTATGCACTCTAAACAACACAAATGATAACAACTTTGCAAATAAAAAGGCTAAAAATTGGTAGATGCAGACTAAAGAATAAAATTCAGCTTTTTATAAGACTGTCGGAACCAAACAAATTAGTTTATTTTTTTTTTCAAATTTTTACCCTAAGATGGACAAACATATGTTAAAAAAAAGGGTGTAGTGAAATAATTCTATTTTGATTACAACTCCATGTCACCTGATAATAATGAAAGAAACAAACAATAAAAAGAGAGTAGTCAAAAACAAAAAGAAATGGTGGCTGCAAAAAACACTACATTTCTCAAATACCAGAAAATAGTCCAATGCTAATTCTTCAATACAAAATACTTCTTGGTAGATTTATCTGCCCTTGTCTTGCAAAGCCAAAGCAAACTGAAGAAACCAAAAATTCAGAGGGAACAAATAATATCACTCCTCACTATTGCACACGTACATACATCTCGGTGTAATTCAATGCTCTGATTTAATATCCCTCACTGGGGAGAAGTCAGATCAGATCCATTTAGGGTAAGTTCACCTCTTTAGATACGCAATTCATCAGACCAGGTTTTAATATTAAACTCAAGGTGAAATCGCCAATGGGAGATATAGTGCATACTCTCTTATTTGTCTTCTTTTTTTTATCTCCCACTCCAGCTAGAGATAAAGAAACGAATTCCTCGTTCTTATTGTAAATTGCTAACATCTTGACATGGTTGCTGTTAATTGTAATCGGAATTTTTTTTTTTCTTTTCCACAAAGAAAAGTGGAAGGTAATTTGGAAAGAAATCATTCTTTGTGTTTTACCATTTTTATCTTCTTTCCTGTTTTTGTCCTTCATGCCAAGGATGATGACCAATAGGGACTGCAAATATCTTCCCCAACTCCAAACAAAATATATACATTTCAAAAATAAATTTCTTTCTTGATTTTAATAGTTGTTTTGATATTGCATTTAGAACCAGGGCCTCTCAAAATCTGTACAGAAAACTTTTTTTTCATCTATTCTCTTTCATTTGCTCTTCCTGATTCTCTTTACTGTCTCATATACACTTTGACCCGCACACACACTTTCTCACATATTATTTCTGCCTCTTTTCCTCTCATTTTTCTTAAATTTGCTCCACCTTAACAAATCTTTGTCTTTGGTCTTCAAATTTTAAATTACACAATTTTGTTGTCTTTAATTTTTTATTTCTCTTTATTTTCTCTGTCTATTTCGTCTTTCAATCTTTCAATTGTTATGTTAATTCTAAGCCCACTCCTTCAGACTTGCTATATATATTTTAATTTTCTGTCTTTTTTCCTTCACTAGCTCTATTTCAATCTTTTTCCTTCGCTAGCTCTGTCCCAGTCTTTTTTCCTTCACTAGCTCTATTTCAATCTTTTTCCTTCGCTAGCTCTATTGCAATCTTTTTCCTTCGCTAGCTCTGTCCCAGTCTTTTTTCCTTCACTAGTTCTATTTCAATCTTTTTTCCTTTGCTAGCTCTGTCCCAGTCTTTTTTTCTTCGCTAGCTCTATTTCAATCTTTTTCCTTCGTTAGCTCTATTTCAATCTTTTTTCCTTCACTAGCTCTATTTCAATCTTTTTTCCTTCGCTAGCTCTGTCCAGTCTTTTTTCCTTCGCTAGCTCTGTCCCAGTCTTTTTTCCTTCGCTAGCTCTGTCCCAGTCTTTTTTCCTTCGCTAGCTCTGTCCCAGTCTTTTTTTTCCTTCGCTAGCTCTGTCCCAGTCTTTTTTTCCTTCGCTAGCTCTGTCCCAGTCTTTTTTTTCCTTCGCTAGCTCTGTCCCAGTCTTTTTTCCTTCGCTAGCTCTGTCCCAGTCTTTTTCCTTCGCTAGCTCTATTTCAATCTTTTTTTCCTTCACTAGCTCTGTCCCAGTCTTTTTTCCTTCACTAGCTCTGTCCCAATCTTTTTCATTCACTAACTCTATTTCAATCTTTTTCCTTCACTAGCTCTGTCCCAATCTTTTTCTTTCACTAGCTCTATTTCAATCTTTTTCCTTCGCTAGCTGTGTTCCAGTCTTTTTTCCTTCACTGGCTCTGTCCCAGTCTTTTTCCTTCGCTAGCTCTATTTCAATCTTTTTCTTTCACTAGCTCTATTTCAATCTTTTTCCTTCGCTAGCTCTGTCCCAATCTTTTTCCATCACTAGTTCTATTTCAATCTTTTTCCTTCGCTAGCTCTATTTCAATATTTTTCCTTCATTCTCTCTTCACTTCACAATCTCTTCTCCAATCTTTTTGTTTTCACTATCTCTTTCCTAATCATTTTTTCTTCCCTAATCTCTTCCCTTCATGATCTCTTCCAAAATCATTCTCTTTTCCTTTTACTTTACTTTTTGAAAACTGTTGCTTCCCATTTTCTTTTGGTCTTGTTTTTAAACATTTTCTTCCTCTGTCTTTTGTTTAGAATCCCTAATTATCCTTTTTTTTTTTTTTTTGCCCCAGAGAAATTCTAAGGTGCAATTTGAGGAAAACCTTCAAAATTAACTTGGTACCCAAGGGATAGAAAAGAGTTGCCAGTTAAGGATTAATACAACTGACCAAAATCTTCAATCTTGTAAGACCCAAAACCATACATTGCCTTTTTTTTTTTTTTTTTTAAATATAAAAACAGAAAAGAAAAAATGTGATTACATTCCTCGTTTGATAAAATCACAATCAAGGATGAATTTCCAAAAATTTCCTCTATCCTCCATTTTTTTTTTTTTTTACTCCTGAAATTTCTTTGTTGTTAGTTTTTGATTTATTTATTGATTTTTTTTTTTTCTGTTCTAAGATTTTCAGCTTTGTCATTCCAAACTGCATTACAACTTAAATTGACCAATCTGTGGGACAGAAAAGATTGATGAAAGCAAATTCATGTTGTGGCATTGATTTGATTAGGTTGTAAAAAGTAAGTTAATAAAAAAAGACACCTCAAGAAGATTTTTTTTTTTTACACTTTCACGATGCAAATTTTGAAGTTAGCATCCCAACAACAAAATTGTTCTTCACCAGAACTATGTTTGCTTAAAAAAGAAAAAAAAAAACAATTTCAATGAAGCCAACAGCAGATTACTATCATATGACCAAGACTTTATATGTACTTTGTCTTTTCAAGAATTGATATGAGTATGCATATTTTTATGTTTTTATTCAATCACTTGTGTTATTTTTTAATATAGAGTTTGTTTATTGATATGAAATAGTTTTATGAAAACTGCTTTCAAACAATAAATGGGAGAATATGAATATATAACTTTCTTTATATATATATATACACAAAAAATGTTGGGTAAATGAATGACAAAGTGGAAAAATTCTTGAAAGTAGGAAGATTATATGAACACAAGAGATCTTTTACAAAACAATACACTCAGTACATCAGTCATTCATCATAATAAATCTAACCCTCATTTCATTTTAAAAAAACACTGCTTTAATTAAAAGAGGTAGTAATTTACTAAGGCAAAATATGCATAGAAAGTGCATTGATTTCTGAAATGTCCATGTTAAAAGTTGCATCCAGATTCTTACAACATTTCATCTTTCTTAACAAATCTTCTGTTCAGTATTTACATTAGTCGGACTATTGTCCTCATCTTTGTCGCCATATTTGTCACAACGTTTCGGCCGTTGTACGCTCCGGCCTTCTTCAGGTGGTTGGAATTTCGAACTGAACCCTTTATTTCGATCGCTGGGGTAGACTGTTCTAATTCCACGTGCCATGTTTGATGGATGTCAGTTATCAGTTATCTCCTGCTAATTTTCCCTCTGAAAGTTCTCCACTGCCTTAACCAGGAATTGAACTCACCTTCTTTGGGTCTGTCACTGGATCTAACCAACGCCTTTATCCACTGTGCCATGTGTCCTTGAAATATAGACAAAATCTTCTGTTGTCACAACGTGAGATATTTAAAAGCAACTGCATTAAAAACCAAATCAACTGAGGAATTGTATGAGATCGGCTGAACTGTGTATCAGATGTCAGAAATTTTAAAGTTTACTGTTCTTCATATCTTCAGCATTTCTCCTTGGTGCATAATTATAATTGGCACTTATGTATATATCTCCCTCTACATACATCTAACTCATGAAACTGATGAAATTCTTTCAGAGGTTGAAACACGTTAAATAAATTTTTTCCACTTTGTCATTCACAACATATCAAAAAATGTTTTTTCATAAGTATCATCTTATAAAATTGTGCACACATGTTCCCCGCAAAACAGTAAAACTTAATAATAATGGTAAAGTTATTATCATTTACTGGCACAAAATTTATATCACTTAGATCATTTTAAAATATAACAGGTGAAAGTAAATTTGGAAAATTGCAAGTAATGAAAATTTAATTAACAAAATCAATAGCCGTTTTTGCTTGCTAATCAAATATTGATTACTTAATGTAAGCTTACTTTTATCTAGTCTGACAATATTCTTTAGGTTAGGGCCATATTAATAGCAGCAAATGCTGTATCATCTCCACACAGATGAAGAAGAAATTTGAGGCAATAAAAGTATGGTCCTACAGAAGGATGTTGAGAATGCCATGGACTGAATAACAAATTTTTAGAGAAAATGGAAACAAAAAGGACACTTACACCTAACATCAGAAATAGTTGAAATTTTTAGGACACATAATGAGAAAAGAGGGCTTGGAGAATTTAATACTCCCAATATAGATTGAATGCAATAGGGATAGAAGAAACCAATGCATAACCTACCTAATGAGCTTAAGGATGTGTTTGGTAGGACAGGGTTTAGGAGAGATAACAAAAAGATAATTTACTAAGCATTACAAAGGACAAGAAGTTGTGGAGAGTCTTCATTGCCAACGTCCTGAAGGGAAACAGCACATAGAAAAAGAAGATTAATTTCAACAAAAACAGACAAAATAGAAAAGGGAAAAAAAGAGAATGTTTTCAAAAGTATGAAAAAGTAACTGGAGAAAGATGTCATGATAGAAGCAAAACAGATACTACCAAAAATGCCAAAGAGTTGAGATATAAATTGATAGGGTACAAGAGGTGAAACAATCTTCTTTCTCTATTATATACGAGCAGCATGGCCTGGCGTTGACTGTGCTTGATTCAAAAATCGTACGACTCATACAGCAATCGCTATCACTTGACTTAAAATATTTTTGCCCTTTCTTGCCTTTAAAGGAGTGCCCTTTGCCGTGCTGATGTTGCTACATGCCTTACTTCTTGCCTATCTCACACTGCGAATTTTTTCTAAGCTCTATACTAAACATTAAATCTGTTATGAAAAAAGAACTAAACAAAATGAACACAAAACGATCAGCTTTAAAAAAGGACTCGGAACTGGAAAAACTGAATGGAAAAAATTGTTAACTCCAAATACTTTTTCCCACCCAACTCAGTTCTGTGGAATTAGAATCAATGTTGAGTTTAAGCAAGCAAATGAGCCAATTGGAGTAAAGTGCCATGCAGATTTAAATTTTTCCCACTTGTGACGAATGCAGTTATCAATTTTTTTGCTTGCTAACAGGCTAGTTAACATTCGTGTCAGTCAGCTGTTGGCTCTCACGCTGGCCAATAGAATCTTCCTGCCTATTCGTGGCAGCCAGCTATAAGGTCTCACTCTGGCCAGTAGAAAATGGCTGCAAACTACATGAAAACTGCTGTAGAAGCATGAAAAAATTGATTATTTTCACTATCAATGGGAGTTGTGAAAGGCAAAGTCAGTCTTGGCCTTCCTGCTAACTTGGAGCATGTGCATGTAAATTTTGGTGCAAATCTGTCGAAAATTGTGGCTGTGCATTCGTTACACACACACAGCCTTATATATATATATATATATTATATAAAATATTAAAATTTACTCAACTGTAAACATCAAATCCTTTTTAGTTGTTGTATCCCTGACTCCAAAGTTTCTTGGTGCCAAACATTCTTTTTTAATCTTCAATCATATATATATATATATATATATATATATATTATTAGCAATAGATAAAAATGAAATGCTTACTTATCCCTACTCTGAGTTCTGAGGGGAGTATATCCACTCATTAACAATTTATTTCCAGAAATCATATTTTTCTAGGATTTCTGAAACTAAATTTAATTTTACAATCAAATCTTTTAACCAATTGATTTAATCTCAGTAAATCTCAGAATACAGACAAATGAATATATATTACTATTAATCCTCTATCTCTTTATATAGAGCACTGTAATTACAAAGGATACTTTCCTTAAAAATGTTATCTTCTAGAAATATCCTAGTTGACAGTTTATGTTGTTATTTAGGTGGGACACACCGTTTTTAACGTATATATATATATATGTGTGTGTGTGTTTGTAGATAGAGGGTACATCAGTATGCCGATAACCTCATAATAAAAAAGCATTTATTTTATACAACAAATATTTTCCAACATAGTTTCTATCTTTGTTAATGCACTCAGTTCAGTGGTGACTATTAATCATGTAGATTAAATATTATGTAGTGAAACTTTCAGATCAAAATTCAGCTAAAAACTGTCAGACTGTAGACTTCTGTTTAATTTTCTGAATTCTTTGATTGCCTGAAGTCTTTTTTTTTCATCTGTGATGAAATTCTTCATCTGTCACTGTCATGCAGAAAGAAAGGACAGGCATATTTTCAGATAACGAAAAAAAAAAGTTTTCTATAATAAAAGCAAAATAAACAAGTCTCTCTGCCTCTAAATTGCTCTTTTTTTATAATTTAATGAAAAACATCATTTGTTATGAAGAGTTGTATCATACCTATTTCCTCTCTCTCTAAACACACACTTCTCTCTCTCTCTATATATATATATACACACACACACTCACTATATATATATATATACACACACTCACTATATATATATATATACACACACTCTCACTATATATATATATATATATATACACACACACACTCACTATATATATATATATATATATATACACACACACACTCATATATATATATATATATATATATACACACACTCTCACTATATATATATACACACACACACTCTCTCTCTCTCTCTATATATATATATATATATATATATATATATATATATTTACTAAATGTGATAGAGAAGGAAAATTTTATAATTTTTATTCAATGTTTCTAGTATTTTTACTTTTTTTTATGAGATCAAAGATAGTGCAGAAATTGTTTGTATAGAAGACTGACAACCCTCTTAGGTGATCTTAGTTCAATAAGGAAGCAATTAAACTCATTTTAAACAACTAATTGCTCCCATAAGAAAAAATCCTTACAGATCAGTCTAAAAATATCTGATTGTAAAAGATGTTTAAAGATAATAGAAGCAGTTTAAGTCAGTCCTCAATATTGCTTGCTTTGAAACAATGCTGAATGTGTTAGTGTTCTAAAGGCACATCAACATGGGATTACTACTACTACTCCCATCCAGTATGGCTTGGAATTACTAATACTGCCACACGTTTAGTATATTTTGTGTTTATGTTTCAACAAAAAACCCTTTGAAAATGCCTAATGAACTGGTCAAAAGTGCTTGGGACAATAATTATTATGGACAGTTTCTATACTCTCTTAGTTCTCATAAGAGAAAAACAGTAAGAACATGGGAAAAATTGAATTAAAAAAAATTCTTTGTCCATCACATTCATTGAAACATGTATAAAAGAAATATTCCTATATATATATATATATATATACATAGGTAATAACAAACATTGTATTTTACCAAAAAACAGGCAACAAGGATAATTTTGGAAGAAATATTTTAAGGCAAACACTCTTGTAATTATAGTGCTCAATACCAAGAGATAGAGCACTAATAGTAATAAATAAAATTAAAAAGTCTTTTACGTGAAATTTAAAACACTGACAAAATAAGGGAATGCTTAATTTTATTTATTACTAGATATTTTGTTTTAGTAGAATTTCTTAATTTAGACCAGTTGTTATTAATTTCATTTAAAAAAACCAAAAAAAAAAAAACCAACTAAAGGCAGGGATAGCAACTCAAACATATGTCCCCATTAAAAAATAATGTTTATTGTCAGAAGAAAAAAATGGCAGATAAAAAAAAAAAAAATCTTAAAAAAAATTCACTGTTGTTTATGCTTCAGCTACAAAATTGAAGCTAGCAGATATAGATTTGTAGAAGTTCCAACAAGAAAACATGTTTCCCTTAATAGGTAATTCCAACATTGCCCTGTCAGACAGGTCCACATAGCTGAACTGGTAGAGGCACACTTTGGATCAAAAAAAGTGGTTTCCCCAATTGAAAAAAGGTATGCAGATTCAATTCCTGTTGGAGGTACAATTTTTTTTTTTCTAGTAGAACTTCTCAATTTAGGATGTTTGTTATTAATTTCATTGTTTAATAAAATAAAAAAAAACAGGATAACTCAGTGAATGAGGCTGATCAACCTTGTGGACATAGTAAAGTGGGTCTTGGTTTTAAAGTTCTGAACATGTTATGGATGTAATGATAAGTATCTATTCTGACTGTAGGGTGGAAAATAAGTCAATCCCCACAAAGCTACATAGATGATTTTGAACTACGTTGAGGCTGGAAAGTGAGCATTATGATATGCAACTTCTACATAAGTGAATTAAAAAGAACTTCAGGGCTGAATTTAATGCTCTATTTTTTAAACAAATATATATATATATATATATATATATATATGTATATGTGTGTGTGTGTGTGTGTGTATATAAATAAAAAGAAAGAACAGTAAGATATAAAATCCGGTGTTCTTATAGATATTTTTATTTTTACAAAATAATGCTCAATGTAAATTTACAGAGCATTAATATTATAAATTAATTGATTTAAAATATGGTTTTTTTTCGCTACACAGTTCCAACCATGTTTCAATTTTGCAATTAAATTAAAAGCATTAGTCCCATTTCATCTTCAAGCGAAGATGAAATGGAACTAATGCTTTTAATTTAATTGCAAAATTAAATTTGGAGTTTTTAGCTTCTATTTTTGAAACATGGTTGGAACTGTGTGCGAAAAAAAAATATTTTAAATCAATTAATTTATAATATTATATATATATATATATATATATATATATATAAGAAATATATATGAATAAAGACAAAAGGAAAACTTATTTTAGCTGACACGTTTTCATCCTCTGATGGTATTTATCAAGGCAAATGTGAGGATTTATGAAAATGTTGTTAGTTTTTCAAAATTTCTAAATTTAAGTGTCACTCATAAATATTCATCAAGTAAAATGAAAAGTATAGGTAAATTATGGTAGATGCTAAGTGACATAATTTAATGTCTGATAAACGAAAGTGAGTAAACGATGCTGAATTTTTAAAATTTATTTTAGTTATATCTGAAATTTTGAGACATTTTATATATATATATATATATATATATATATATATGCTTTTAAAGTACTAATTTGACACAATTTCTCTCTAATGTTCATATCTTAAAGAAAACAAATGACGTTATATATTTATAAAATGGACTAACAATTATTTTAATATATTTATTGTTTATACATTATTTTTATAAATACAAATATTTAAGTAAATGATCTATTTATAATGAACACTTAACAACATTTACTAGCCTGAATGTCTGAGAACTTTCATAGAAAATATATATCCTCTGACAGGAATCAAACCTGTATCCTACATGGAACCGTCATATAGCCTGACATTGAAATTTCTCAGACTTTAGTCCATTTCATAATATATGATGTCATTTGTTTATGTTAAGATACTCTTCACACAGACATGAGTGTTCAAGAGAAATCATGGGAAATTTGTACTTTAAAAACAATGATTTGACCTTGCTAACCAGATGCTTTCTCTCAAGCTAAATGGTGTAGCATGTCTATATATGTAAGTTCCAATTCCAGTAGAGTTCAATATTTTCACTTATGTGCTAATACTCTTGGGAAAGGTATGAATCAATCTCTTCTCCCTTCATGTATGGGGTAGTAGCATGATAGACTGTGTCCAATAGCCATGGGTGGCAACCAGTCTAGGAGGAGGACAAATCTGAATTCAAAACTTGAGGAAGTGTCTGGGGACCTTGTTCTCCCACTATTCAGCTCTTTCAAAAAGTGTGAAGTAAAATTCTTACTGGCAAGTGAAAAATATACACAATATAATAAGCATAAAACCCTACATTTAGCTCAGAAATATCTAAAATTGTAAACTTGGTAATCATATTGGTGCTACCAGGTATAAGAAGTTCAATATAAATTCATTCTTAATCATATTGGTGCTACCAGGTATAAGAAGTTCAATATAAATTCATTCTTAATCATATTGGTGCTACCAGGTATAAGAAGTTCAATATAAATTCATTCTTAATCATATTGGTGCTACCAGGTATAAGAAGTTCAATATAAATTCATTCTTAATCATATTGGTGCTACCAGGTATAAGAAGTTCAATATAAATTCATTCTTATTCTAAAGCATAATAGAAATATTTTGTATCGGTTCAAAATTGAAAGCTATTTTATAAACAAGTGAACTAGTGATATTCTGTAAAGAATATTTAAAAAATATTCTTTTAAAAAACATTTTATCGTCCATTAAAAGGTTAAAGTAACTATTTACTTAATTTTTACATATGTGTTTTATTCCTTCTTTCTTGTCCTCATTTACCACCCAGCTCCATCAGGATTGCTTGTATACGTTTATCTCATTTGAGTTTAAACGTGTGTAAGATTTCACATCAGTCAGAACTGTGCCAATAAATTTGAGCTGCTGACACGCAATACGATGTCAACAGAACTGAATTGAAAATCTACAAAGAAGAAATTTCTTCAAGGTTCAGCTTGTTGATGCTGGTGGCTGGGGAACTCGTGGTGAGTTCTGGAGATTTCTTTTTTTTTATGCTTGACCCATTTCTTTTTTTTTTTTGTTTTACTTTTTGTCTTAAAGCTTTTCTTATTTTTCTGTTCTTAAAAGTTTTTTTTTTGATACCTGATAAAAGAATTATAATTGAATATATCTTCAGTGTACTGATGTGAATGTATATTTATATACATTAATGTATGAGTTAGTGCTAAAAGTTGGAGTAGGTCCTATGATGGTTCAAAGCACTCAGTTCAATGTACATAGATTAAGGTTAGATCAGGGTTATCAAAATTCGTTTAGCCCAAGGTAAATAGTTGTTTATTGATTTTTATTGTTTCTTTTTCCTACCTTTTTTTTTTTTTTTTTTTTAAATATTTTGTCTTTGTTTTACTCTTCACAGGTGATTGAATTTCAGAGTTACTTCATTCCAGAAGAATAATTCACCTTTGAAGTTTTGGGATTGTTTTAAGAAAGTTCTTTTTTGATGTAATGAAGAATTCCTTAGAAGTTTTATATTACTACCTAAATACAAAAATCGTTTTGGTTTAGAATCAAAGTCTTTTTTTACTTTTCTTTAAAAAAAAAAAAAAAATTAAAATGGTGAAAAATACGAAACTGACAAAAAAAATTGATGCCTCTATTTTCCTATTTTACAGCTTAACTTTTATAATTATGTGTGTGTGAGGAGAGCTGAAAAGTTCCCAGCCTACTCAGTTTCTGTAAGTTTGACCAAATTACCAAGCATCAAGTGAATCCCTTTTTGGCTAAGGGAAGAACTTTTTAGCACCCATCCCTTTCTCCCGCTATCTCTCTCTCTCTCTCTATATATATATATATATATATGTGTGTGTGTGTGTGTGTGTGTGTGTGTGTGTGTGTATAAGAAATCTGACAAATCGAAAACTGTGTCATTGAAATTATATTTGAAAAGGTTTTCCATTTGTCAAATTTCTTCTAAACTTTGTGGGGATTGTATATATCTCCAAATCAGGGCATACTGATTCCTGCTGGAGAAAAACCTCCCTGATTGACCATGTCCTCAGGAGCATAGTTGTTTCTAACCATATTTGGCCAATTGCTGGTTGGTTAGGCTATTTAACCCATAGTTGGGGTGGATGGCTGTTGTTTCCGAAGAGTTCATCCACCTTTCACAGTTCCTGTTTTGTGTGTTGCTGTGGTTCCACTTACCCTTCTCACCAAACCCTGGTCTTGTGTAGTGGCTGATTTAGTTACCGACCACTCATGTTTTGAATTCAGAGTTGTTCTTCTTCTAGACTGGTTGCTCCCCCTGTCATGGCTATAGGACAGACTGTCCTACTGTTTACCCATAGGGTGGAAGGAGAGATGGATTTATATCTTTCCTAAGGGTACTTGCATGTAAGTGAATGTAATGAACTCAACTAGAATTTGAACTTGTTTCTGCAATTCATCAATCTGAGCTGTGATCTATTACTCCACTGTGATTATAAAATTATATATATATATATATATATATATATATATATATATATATATATATATATATAATGAAATTTAAATTGCTTTTCATGAGAAACTACATGATTCAGATAAATGCATTTCTATCAAAGTAAGCGCTTGTCTCATAACAAGTAAATAAATCTTCATATTTTGCCACTTTTTTCTAACCATTCAATTTTTTTTTCTCACTTAAGCAGGCATAAATAAATTTTATAGGCTGAGGAAAAAATAAACAAAGAAAAAGAATGTCTCAAAGACAGGTACAAGATTATAAGAAAAATATATATTAAAAAGTCAATAGCTTTCAATACATTTCTCTTTATTCTTCATTCAGTATTTTTACATGCTTACACACACACACACACACACACACTACAGCATTTATATACTCACACATATATATCCATTATTTAATGTATTTTAAGTAAATGTGTGTAAGAGTGCATTCACATTTTTCATATATAACTTAATCAGATATATCAGATAAGTATATTAAAGCATATTCATGAACAGATTCTGAAAAATTCTCAGTGAAACCAAGAATTTCTTACTTAACAAAAATTCTGATGTTTGGTCATTTTCTCAGTTGGAAAATGGATTAGGGAGATAAGGTCTTGAATTTTACAGCACCTTTTCATATATAATGGCCTGAAGATTGAGTTCAAGTATGAAATAGACTGTCACCGCTCAGTGTTGAGGTCTGTGTCCGCTTGTATATTTACATACCCACTATCCTTGATATTGACCACTTTAACTCAGAAATATAACATACCTTTTATATATATATATATATATATATATATGAGCTCTCTGGGGATGAGGTGTGGGTTGGTAAACAGTGACTATTATAGCTATATAGCGAGACTCTTCGCAGATGTGAATTGAGTCACTGTCGGTCACTGGGCGTGTTTCTAAAAATAAATACACTAAAAAATCCACTTTCATCCCTACCATGCGCCGACGGCTTAATGGTTAGAATCTCCGACTGACACCAATTCAGTCGGGTTTTGATCCTAGCTAGAGGCAACCGGATGTCTAGCCACACTGATGAGCTGTGAAACAGCGAAACAGTCTGTCTGTGGATGACGTTATATATATATATATGGGACATCTTGTTCAATTGAATATAAGTCCATTGTCGATATATATATATATATATATATATATATATATATATATATATATATATATGGGACATCTTGTTCAACTGAATATAAGTCCGTTGTTGATATATATATATATATATATATATATATATATATATATATACTAAAATATACATTATTTATTATATATTAGATAAATATGTATGAGTGCATTTACACTTTTTTTCACATATAACCTAATCATATGTATATTTATAAGTGCATATATAAGATGATGCAGAAATGTTCTCAGCTTAACCAAGAAGGCCTTCCACTGTTTGCTCATTTGATCAGATTTTGGGAAGTGGGTTGGCTAAAAACTTTTCAGCACCCTCTCATATACACACACATATATATATATATATATATATATATATATATATATATATATATATATATATATATGAATGAATAAAGATAGATAATTTGCCTCATCTTACCTGGATAGATAGATAGAACCAATGTGTCAATAAAAATCAATCCTGCATGGTAACTGGCAGTTTCACACCTTAAGTGATCATCTAATGAATAATAAACATTTTAAATTGTCAGTCACATTACTATATCCACTCTGTCTATGTCTGTATCTGCCAACATTCTAACCCATATATTGAGGACTCTTCCTCCATAAATATAGCAAGTATTAAAAACTTATATATATATATATATATATTGAAGTTCGTAAAGTATGATCAGTTTATAGTGAATTATGAATGAAGTGAACCTGTTATGAAATTTAGTCTCATAAGTGTCCATAAAATATTATGGAGACGTTTTCTAAATAATATTACGATCATGATTATATATATATCTTTCAGTGTTTCTTTATATCTATTCTTTTTCAGCTTTTTACCCATTATTCATTTTTCTTATTCTAGTCTTCATTTTTTTTTCTCTTAATCTAAACCAGTTCTTTGAGAGGAAAACATAAATCATATCCAATAGCACACCTAAAGTTCCATTTGGATAAGTTAACATTAAAGTGGTCTCTTTGAAAGTTACATCGAGCTATTTTGATGGTGTTTTTTTTTTTTTCCCTCAGTTTCCATTTACCGAAATATATGAATAATGAATAGAATAAAACTGGATATAATGAAAATAAATAAGAACAAATTTAAAAAGAAAAATTGGAAAAAATAATGTAACTAAATAAAATGACGTTCCCAAACATTTTATCCTTGACAAAGGACTTTATCAACCTTTAAAAATCTTAACACTTTTATTTATTCATGTGAAAGGTTCAATATGAAATGAAAAAAAATGTTTCAGATTTTATCCTCTATTATTTTCTATTTCTGCATTAAACTTTTAAGCATTTTAAGATAAATCTATCTCTGTTTTGAAGAACCATGACTAATATGCCAAAAAGAAAAAAAAATCCTTTTCTTCTTTTTTAGATATTCTGATGAAAGATATTTTAGAAAATACTGTTTACTTGTTTATGAAAAATGGTGCTGAAAAGTTCTTGGCTCTACCAACTTCTCTAAATCTGACCAAATGATCAAACTTCAGAATTTATTTTAAATCCCATCTGAGTTAAACCAATAAGTTTTCAGCACCCACTTGTACTTCAAATAATTACTTAAATATAAGGTATTGCATTTTGGAGGCATGATTTACATTGGTTCCAAAGAAACAATCTGGTCATTTGCAAACAGCGTATACAAAAGACATAAGATCAGAATCCATCCATAATGTGTGCCAAAAAGTCAAGTATAAAGGAAACTGATTAATTTTTATCCTTGGCCTCATACCTGCAAATTTAAAATTTGTCTCATGTACCAATCTTATTGAATGGTAATGGTAGTATTAACCATTTCCGTAAAAGGAAACATTTGGTATTCATTGACCAAGCAGCCAGTACTACTATCAGTTGGAATTTATAAATTCTTCCTCCTAAAACAATTTTTCAGGAAAACACACATTATATATGTTTGTGTGTGTGCGTGTATATGTATTAAACGCAAGTGCACATACACCCACTTCACACACACAGTAATATATGAAAAATGATTTGTGTGAAATAAATCAACAAATTGGATTACACATATTCCATTATACAGACACACACACACACACACACACACACATTATATATATATATATATATATATATATGACTTCCATTATTCTGTCTATCACAAACTCTAAAATACCATGCATTGACTGATCAAAACAAAATTTTGGGAAGATGTGCAAACAGGTAAGGAGGTACAAAGTAGAGTTGGTTTTACCAGTGTGCATGAAAAATGTGAGATATGATTATTGCCAATCTCAGATTGAGGAATCAGGGAGCTGAGTTCAAATTCCACTTGTATTCATTACATTTACTTACATACCCTTGGGAAAGGTATTAATTCTCTTCTTCTCCCCCCACTCCCCAGCTATGGACAAATTGCAGGATAGACCAGGTTTTATAGCCTTAGATGGCAACTGGTCTACCACAGAAAGAAATGGCAACCTACTGCAGGAAAAAAAAATCTGCCTTGTCAGTCATGTATCAAAAGATACATGATTGCCTAAGTGTGTGACATGTATGGCACATAACTGAGCTTGTGTGGACATTGAACCTTGTGCAAAGTGAATATTAGCATTATTTATATGTATGTATTTATGTATGTATGTAAAGGCTAGCTTTTGTATGAAAGTGATGTATAAGAAAAAAGTTGACCACCTCCATATGCAAACAAAAAAGTTAAAAAAAAAAACTTGCAAGATAAAATTCATGCTGATTTTATTGATTGGTGATAATGGCTGTAACAGTTTCAATGTACACAGGGGAGATGACGATAACTGGACCAGTGATTGAAATTCTTCAATTTTCTCTTGATTCTGGCAAAGTGATATTTATATTACTTATGAATTCTCAAATACCAAAGTGATAGGTGCATCAGAACGACCTGATTTGCAGAGCATGATAGATATATCAAACGTTGATAGAAAATGAGAAGGAATCAATTTAGATGAATGTAATGGTAAATAACCTGGTTTTATGCAGTGGCCAGGAGTCTGTGAATGGGTCCGAGTCAATTCAAATGGACATTGAGGGTGGTCATAGGGATGACAGCATACCATCCTCAATCTTGCAGAGGAATGAGAAGCAATATAACTTCTTGTTGAAATGCATCTGCATCTATTTGATTATTTAACGCATCATGTTAGCTGAGGGAAATATTCGTTACATTCATACTTAACTGGTTTTATTACCTTGATATTACTTTTTCACGACCACAAATGTACGTGTATATGGGTGGGGGTAATAAAAAGTAAAAATAGTTTGCTCACCAGCTATTACTGTCTTGCCTCAATTAATTTATTAAGCAGTGGATCAAAATTAAATCAGCAATCAAAATTTTCGTCTGACCATAGAAATTTATATAGTACAGAGTACTCCAAATTTACATATTCCAGTGTTTAAAACAGTTATTTGGTTCTTATATGTTCTCATAGGTATTTACTTTACCTGTCTACATGTAGTCATTATTTCCCTTGTCCTCTTTAGCAGGTCTTGTTGAATAGGGTATGTGGCTATAGTCAGTTTCTCATCTTACTATAGTCTGCAATATGGGACTCCTATATTGTAACATTTATATAAATTACTAGCTTAAAAGCTGCACTCTGCAGACTTTTAAGTTAGCTCCAGTAGAGGGTTAATTGGGCCGCTGACCCCAAAATGAATGGGACTTCTGGTCAAATTTAGAAAACAGCAATGATTATTTTGAAGAAATAACTTTGAATTCCTCAATTCACTCCATGGAACTTCAAAACCTCACTTTAACTCTGATTAAGCCAAACTCCAATTTCGACCAAAATTCCAATTCAAGCTGAAATTTGAGTTCTCATACCACAAACTCCATGGAACTTCAATTGAGTTGAGTTCTTCAAATCACAAACTCTGTAAAACTTCAAAACCTCTTACCTTAACTCTGATTCCTTGGCATTTTGAAAATATAAATTTGATTCCATCAATTCACAACATTTTGGAGATATTTTAAATTGAATTTAAAACAAAAAAATTTAAATTGACAAGGTTTTTGTGTTACTTTAAACTCAATATAAATTAAAAACTTTTAAAATCACTAATTTTTTTGGTTAGTTTAAAATTTGAATTTTTAACTGTTCCCTCCTCATCCAGACACAAATTCCAATGCTGGATGTTCAATCACCAGACGAAGGGCATGTTTTTAATCCTGGGATCACCTTGATTCCAAAAAGGTATAATATGTTTATGTAGAACAAGTGTGGCCCAAGTTATAGGGGTTTCACACACATGGACGGACAGACAGAATTTGCTGTTTATTTATTGAGATTGTTTTGTAGACCTTATATAGATTTTATCCAGGAGTCTCTCAGACTTATATGGAGGAAAGTGTTGGTTTGAAACAAAGTGATCAGTAACTGAGTAGTTCTAAAATAAGAATAAGATATCTTGAGATATGAGAACAGTCTGCACCTGTAGATTAAATAAAAAGCATAATTCTCCTGAGGGTTACCCAGATAAAGATCACTTGAAGAAATCTGGAGATGATATGCCATGATAACAACAAGAAGAATGAGGATATTAGTCTGAATGGAAATCAAACAAGGTTGACTCAGATATTTCTGCAATTATATCAAGAGATCAAGCATTAATAGTAATAAATAAAATTTCATGTTCACTTATCTACTCTGAGCTTCATGGAGAGATAGTCCATTCTTCAAGAGACCAGATTATAAAATTTTTCAGATATAAATGAGGATATTTTACATTAAGCACTTCTTTTTTGTAATGCTAACTTTTCTTGATTTTATATATATATATATATATATATATAGGAAAATGGTATAAAGAACAAAAGTGATAGAAAAAATGAACAAAAAGAAAAGCAAATGAAATCGACTAGACTATACCCAATACATATATTTAAAAAAAAAGTTAATTCTCACTGACCCCTCTCCTTTGTGCACATTTGTAGTTGCATAAATGTAAACATCACTTTTGTCCAATGAAGTCCTACAGGATGAAACATGTGACACAAAACTTTGTCTATTTGGCATAGTTGTTCCCCTATTTTAAAGAAGAGAAGAGAGGTGCCACAAACGTTTTTGGTTGTAATGTGGATTTTTAAAAAAAAATATGCTTTATTTTTCATAATTTTACTACATGAGTTTCTGGTCTCATGACCATTTTCAGGTAAAAGGTGGCGATTTCCACATATTATTAAAAATAATTCATTTTTTCCTTTATGTTTTTCAATGTTAAATATTCTCGATATGAGACATTCTCTGTTTTTGTGTTAGTAATCGAATGTCTTTCTTGAATTGGCAATGAAGAGTTCTATGAAAGGTCATAAAACAATTAAGGTTGGTCCAAGCGAAATGATGAATTACTTATCGGCATTTATCTTTTAATGTTTTAATGACCCCTATGTGTTCTTAGATCTGTTTCCATTTTCGTGTGTTTCTGTCAGCATGCGTGTATATATGTGTGCGTATATTCCCCCTCCAAACATATACTGTCTTACTATGAGGAATTAATAAACTTATTTGTACACATACACACATACATACACACACACATCGTCCCACCACAAGAAATCAGTACATACATACACACACACACACACACACACACACACACTAGCTTAAATGCTGCCCTGCTGGATGGCATTTAAGTAGCTCCTGTGGAGAACTTTTGACTAAGTCTTCATGACAATAGGTGAGGAGGAGTAGATGTGATAGGCAACAATAAAGAAGAACTCAAAATTGATCACTGCATCTAAGTATTGCATTAATATTTAAGCTTACCTTTTAAAAGTTCAACGATAATTCTTCTGCCACCACTTAAATTTGAAGACAAGGTAGGTCCTTACTTTCTGTACAAACAATTAATTTTCTTTCATGGTTGACTTTCGTTGGAATTGTTATCATACAAAAAATTTGTTGCAAAAAAAACATGTAAAAAAAAAAAAAAATTTCAGGATTGCAGGACCAGAATGTTTTTAATTTGCTCACAGAGTTGGCCTGATTCCAAAATGGAATGATATGTTGGGCTATGGCCTCTAGGAGTAAAGTTGAAAAAATGTGACAGTGACACACTGATATATATATATATTATTTTTAGTGGATACCCTTATTTGAGTAGGCCCTCTGTTTATATTTATTTATTTGTCTACTGGCCTGAATATTTGAGAAATCTTATTATAAGAAAATATGCTCTCTGGTAGGATTTGAACCTGTACATTTCCCTTACAGGAGAAACCATTACTAGATCAATATGCATTAGATTGACTTATATATATATATATATATATATATATATATATATATATATATATATATATATATATATATATATATATATATATATATATATATATATATATATATATATATATATATATATATATATATATATATATATATATATATATATATATATATATATATATATATATATATATATATATATATATATATATATATATATATATATATATATAAAATATATATATATATATATATATATATATATATATATATATATAAAAAATATATATATATATATATATATATAAATATATATTTGAAAAACAAACAAAAAAATCCATAAAATTAAAATGTCGGCGTCAGACGTTTTGGTTTTAATAAACCATTTTCAAGACAAAATTCATTAAAATACAAATTCAGTTCAATATGACGAAAACGATGGACATAAAAAACACAAGTCTTATCCAAGAGTAAAACAGATATCTGTTTTACTCTTGGATAAGACTTCTGATTCTGTTGAGGTTTCTTCTGGACTTGATGAATTACTTAATTATCTCAAATCTTCCTTAATTTTCTATCATTTGTATTCAGATATTGAAAATGGTTTATTAAAACGAAACGTCTGACGTCGACAATTCTTTCATTTTAACTACATTTATGGATTTTTGTTTGTTTTTCAAAATTTCTACATTCTGTCGGATTCATATCCATTTACACTTGCTTATATATATATATATATAAAAATATATATATATATATATATATATATATATATTTTATATATACGGTGACAAAGTGGTAGCGAGTTCCTTTACCCATAGGATTGTGCCCCCTAGAGCCACGACTACTACCCAAGCTGCTCCATCCAGAGTATTAGAAGCCGGTTCAAGCAAGGATATACAAATGATAGAAATTAAGGAAGATTTGAGATAATTAAGTAATTCATCAAGTCCAGAAGAAACCTCAACAGAATGCAGAAAGCACTGGACGGCCGTTTTGTCCTACATTCTGTTGAGGTTTCTTCTAGACTCGATGAATTACTTAATTATCTCAAATCCTCCTTAATTTATTTATATATATATATATAATCTTGTCCGTATATTGCTTAATATGTTGTAATTGACATCTTTGATAATGGCTTATAAGTTTAAAGCTTAGATTGTATTAAAAAAAATATGGATCAATATTGTGAATTTCTTTCTTCGTTCAATGATAATGTTATTAAACTCATCTGATGTTATGAAAAAAATTTATCTAAAATAAATAGACAACACTTGTCTATATTATTTAATGAAACATATATACATATATATATATATATATATATATATATATATATTTCTTCTTCTGTAACAGTTTTGGCATCATCTTTTCTTTTTCCAGTTTTATAGATCCTGGGAAAGATTTCAAAATCAGAATAATATAGAATACTCTGAAGAATAAAAATCACAGCTGGATTTCACAAGGAAATTCTTCAATCTTTCAAGAGAAACGAATACTTTGAGGATCGTTTCTTGGCTGACCATGACAGAGATTCTTTAATTGAGAGCTGATTCCAGTCGGATATCAGACCATGTCAGGAACGATTCATCTTGAGTAAAATTGAATGAAGAGAAAGGAGAGAAAAGGTTAGGGGAATTTCTTACTTTTTAATATGACTAACTTTGACTTTTAAGCATTCATATATGAAAATGAGCATGGGCAAAAATGTTTTAACCCCAAAATATGTGTGTGTATTCAAATATAAGTATGTCTATTTTTGCATAATTCCTTACATAGACAAACACAGATGCTTACATTAAAACACAAAAAAAAAACATATATATAAACTGGAAGTCAAAGTGGGTATAACTGAAAGAAAAGAGGAAAAAAAAGAAAAAGTAAAAAAAAACAGTAAGTATTGAGTGTAAATTAAAGAAAAAAAAGCCCTCAAAAGGACAAATAACTGCAACATTTTGCATATAGGAAAATATGTGCACATATACACTATGAAAAAAAAAAACTTTCATAAATGAAAAGTGCATATAAAAAAGAAAAATCAAGAAGTATAAACCAGCCATTTACTGATATTCCTCTGACGAATGGACGGAATGATTCCCAAAGGGTCCATCTATGAAAATCAGTTAAGTGACAAACCTTTTACTTGTATTAATCATATATATATATATATAGTTTTTAACCCTGAGCAAGGCAACAAAGCCACGAACATGCAGGGGGCGGTTACTGAGTGTGAAGAATATAAGAAAAACATTATTAAGGATTGAGAAAAATAAAAGCTGACAAGTGATAATAATTGACATTACATCTGAATTTTTGAAGATTCAACATGACTGGATAGCAAAAACTGGAACAGAGTTCCACAAGAAGTTTTTTTGGTTTTTTAAGCATTTCACCCCAAGCAAGACAGGAGTGCCTCTAGCAAGTAGGAGGTTATGGAGAGTGAAAGTGAGAGGAAAGAGTGAGTGTAGGGTAGGTTGAGGAAAGGAAAAAAGGACATGGAACAAGGCAACAAAAGATCTTGATTGACATTTTAGTTGTCCAAAAAGCAAGTGAGAGGAAGGGAATTCCAATGTTGGGAAGAGCAGGGAAAGAAACTGTTGGAGTAGAAGTGGTGGTTACATTTAACTATTTCAGCTGTAAATGGGTGGGACCTAGATGCCAATCTAGTAATATGCTTAAATTCATGAAGTCAGGACACCAAGGGAAAAAAGCTTGTCAGAGGAGTGGCCATGAAAATATTTGTAGAAAAGTCAGAGGGAAGCCACATTATATCTGTGAGAGAGTGTCTGAAGTTGAGAAGCCAATTCAGGGCCAATTACATTACAGATCCTTCTTTGGATTTTGTCAAGAATCTCAAGATGAATGTCAGGGGCACCAGACCAGATATGGCAACAGTATTCAATGCAAGGATGAATGGTAGATTCGTAGATGTGTCAGATGGATTCTGATGATAAATACCTTCTGACACGACACAGTCAACCAACTTTCCTTGCGTTAGATGTAGCTACTGATTCAATACAGTTGTTCCACTTCAAGTCAGTTGAAAATGTGAGGCCAAGAAGGCACATTGAGACACTCTCACAGAGACAAACATCAACCATGCTGATGGAGGGCAGGGACATTTCTCTATGGTGGTTAAATGAGAGCAGTTTAGTTTGGGGGCATTTACAGTTACATTTAACCATTTCCACTGTAAAATGTGACCTAGCTACCAATCTAGTACTGCACTTAAATTTATAGAGTCTAGGTACCATAGAGGAAAGTTCATCAGAACAGTAAGCATGAAAGTATATATAGAAAAGACACAGGGAAGCTACATTATGGCAGTGGGAAAGTTATCAAGACTCTAAATATATAGCAGAAGCACCAGAACATATATATATATATATATATATATATATATGAACATTCATCAGTTTGCAAATTGTGGGTAATGAATTATTTTTCACCTTACAACCCATTTCCCACAGACAAAATATTGCAAGTCTCTTGCTATTCTCTGGTAGTTTCCATGAAAAGTGTTTAGATGAACTACATTCCTTACTTCCGTCAATTCTAACCCTTACAGATGAGATCCGCCACATGATGTAAACTCAAGCAAACCACCCTCATCTCCTTTGTATTCAATTAATGAGACGCAAGTTCCACTTGAACAGCTTCTTTGATGCTTTCCAAATCACTACAATTTTAATCAAGTCTCAGATTAATCATTATCTTCACCATATATCCTCATAAACTGTGCCTCTTATTTTTACTCTTACCAACCACATAAAAATCTTCAGTAACCCTCTATTTCACTGACCACAAACTCTCTAGATATTAATCCTGAGGAGTACTTCTGGAATGTGTTGAAGCAACAAGTTCACTCTTCAAAACATCCACCATGTAATTTCCAGTAGTTAAAAAAGATTGTTGCTAACACTTTCATACCAAAACCCAGAGAAAATCTTTAGAGATCTTGTAGAATCCAAACCAGATTGAATAAAAGCTCTTTTATGGGCACATAAGGGACCAACACTTTATATAACAAGTTGATCATCAAAGATTTGGCTTTTCTGTATTTACATTCAGTTCGTGCTTGTTGCCCAATGATTTCTATATAGCGAAGAAAATGGCGACTTACCTCGTCAAACTAAGCGACAGTACGTCATATGTATTCTACCACAGAAAATGTGTCGAAAAAGAAAATTACTGAACATCCTATCCCAGCTGTTGACGAATGGAAAAAAATGTTCGGCCGATAAAAGCAGTTGGTGTTCTCGAATTGGTGGGGAAAAAGTCGACAATTTTGGCTGCCATGTTGGTTGGCAAGGGAGTTATTTTTCTGACTGGTTGCATGCATTGTGATTTGTGAAATAGTACTTGCAAATCGAGTTTTCGGCATTTTCTTTCTGTCCCCGATGTTCGAGTCTGAACTTAATGATTTATTCTTGGTGATGTGGAAATAATCTTCAAAAAAACATTTCCTTTGTAATCCCAGATTGCTTACATTCTAACAAATTAATAATGGAAATAACAGCTCCATTATATGGACCTTTACAAGATCCAACAGATAAATATTAACCAATTTATATAATTACTAAATGTAAAGTATCATTTAAAAAAAAAACCAACAAAACAAAAAAACCAAGAATATAGTTAAGTTTGCATTGAGTGAATGTTTATAAAAAACTAAAAAGAATAAACACTATATCATATTCAAACTAGATAATTAAAATTCACTAATGAATAAGTGCATTGATGAGCAAAAAGACTAATGTAAGTGATGATGATGGGATTGTATGTTGATAATATAGGTATTCATAGTTGGGATTAGAATGATCTTGAACAGAAAATCAGCAGTCTCTATTAAGTTGCAGGATGAGTTACTTTTCTTTCCTCAGTTGCAAACCCATTTTGAAATCTCTATGTTTGTGCCACAGAATCGACCCAATCACCGAAACCCTTGAATAGAATGCAATGAGTTGTAGTCCCCTAAATACCCTTGTAAAACATTTTTTTCACCCTTCAACATCCTCTATGAAGTGTTCCAAAAAATAGGATTCAAGATAAACTTATCCAAAACAGAAACTATGATATGGTATTGGAATGAAACCAGTGATGGCACACCCCTGAATCAATCATAAAAATTTGGAATTTGAAATCAGTCGATGTCAAATATCTAGGTGCATGGTAGCTTAGATGTGGTACGAGACTGAAAGTATGGAGCACTCAGTGAGGATCGAACTCACTACTCAGTTGTAATTGTTCTAGCCAGACCAGCTTGTTAACTGTTAAACCACGTCAAGGTGACCAAATGTTTTTCTAAGCATAGTTTAGATGTGGCTCAAGGTTGAAAGTAGTGAGCAGCTAGTAAGGATTCAACTCACTATCTAGTTAGAATTGATCAAGTGAGACAAGTTTGCTAACCATTACATCAAAATAAAGTGCCCAAATATCCAGGTATATGGATCAATTATAACAAATTTAGTATCGGAGAAAAGGAAATTGAATATAGAATAGGTTGCACCAGAGGTAGTTTTGCCCAACATTGCAAATTGCTATAAAATTAATTCAACTTGCAAACTCAAGTCATTTTCTTAAATAGCCTTGTCAGATTGAGACTTTCATGTGGATGTCATGCATGACACCAAAATCGTTGAGAAATATCTAAAATGTCAGCTGTATACAACCACTTTCTGGTGTTGTATAGCCCACTCATGAAGGGAGGTCAATGGCACCAATTCAATAATAATGATGCATGTTGACAGCAGTGAATGTTCTCAGCTCAGCTTTTTCTCTTGGTTGGTGACTGCCAGTTAGTTCAGTTCAGCAATAAAAAGATTCCAACACAGAGAATTTTAGCTTAACTATTTTATTACTGTCAACTTGTACTAACTATCCAGTGAGGATTGTTTCCCCTTACTGAGGAGCCATTTCAGACATGAAACAGAACACATCTAGCTTGATGGCAAAGAAACAACTTCTGAAACCTTTCTCCTATTTTCTTTCCCATGCTAGCTCAGCCAATCAAAATCAACTTCCCATATTATGGCTTAACCTCAGAAAGTCAGAGCAGAGATATACCTCTAAAAATAATAGTCTGCTATTTAACACTAGGAGATCAATGTTTAAAAATGGCTTTGAGTGAGTAAAGTGCAAGGGTCTTGGTAAATGTTCACTACATCATCAAAAACAAAGAACTGTGCCAAATAACAGAAACTACATCACTCGAGCATGATCAACAGCAGCAACAATGGATAGCACACAAAGTGAAAATAATAACATAATCAACATGTTAACATTCTACTCTGTGCCAAACAAAAATGCAAGCAAGGAAATGCCCACATCAATACTGGAAAGTGTGATAAGATCTATTGGATTCAGATACCTGAAAAATTGTCTTAAGAAAAGAGTTTATAAATTTCAACCCAAATCAGTACTGGCTGTTCGTTCAATAAATACCAAATGTTTCTTTGCAGGGAAATGGCTAATATTACCATTACCATTCTAGAATATGTTATTCCTTTATGATCACACAAAACAATTTTTCAGTATCATATATGCATGTGCAATCTTCTTCTATATGCCATATCCCTTCAAGACATTGGCAGTCATGGCTTTCAATAACTTCCCGTCCCTTATAGCTTTTTATAAATGTTATAGTGGAACACACCTATTCTATAATTAATAGACTCTCCCACCTATAATAAGTAGGAGTAGTAAGAGTAACAAGTCAGTTGCGAAGTCACGCAGGGAGTTGGTCAGTCAGTCAATGCCAGACGACCGTGAGTCGGATACTAAAATATCAGCGACCACAACTAGATTTCTCTGCGTTATACTGATTATATGAAGTTCCTAACGTTTTGTACGTCGAACCTATTTTACGACCGACTTAGTACAAATACAAGCCTCCACTGTGAAACCACTCTACAACAATAAATTTTATTATTTTGTTATCTTTCCTAAACCTTGTTCTGCCATCCGTTTACACAAGTTTTCTCTGTAGTCTATATGCTGTTTTCTTTTCTCACTCTTGCCTTCAATATATCCTGTGAGCATCAAGTTTTCTAAACCCCTTTTCCTCATTATGTGCCCTAGAAATTTCAGCTATCTCATTCTGATGTTTAAGATAAGTCTCCTTTTTGTTTCCATTTTCTATAAAACTTTGTTGCTCACATATCTGGACCATGATATTCTCAGCATCTTTCTGTAGAACCACATTTCTGTTGCTTCAAGTCTCTTGTGTACTGAACTCTTAAGTAATATCAGTTCTCTTATATGGTAGTGAATGCAGGACAATCTCCCCAAAGATGTACACACGTTTTAACATATGTTGATAATTTTACGACAGAACCAAATTTATACCTATTGCTTATTCGTATGCGTGTATGTGTGTATTTAGAAAATAAGAAACAACAAGATAGATATATGTAGATTCAGAAGCATTTATTTAAATGCAGAGAGAAAGAAAGAGTGTGAGTATAATGAAGGATTAGAGAGTAATTTTGGTATGGAATTGATTTATCTATTTGGCAGGACCTTTAGCTTTGACTTTAGAGGCAGATGATGCACGGAAGGAATCACAAGGGTATCGGTTGATTGATGGCTGACTTGAACTCAAATAAAAAATAGCCTCCCTTGGTTTGAATTAATAACAAATAAAAAAAAAAAAATATGAAGTGATATTTAAGTAGTTTTGGGAATACAGGTAATATGTAAAACTCAGCACCACTTTAGAGAGAAGCTCTTAAGTTGAACAGCATAGTTTTATCAACTCTATTATGTATTAAATTATCTGCAGTGAAAAGTCTTTGGTTCAAATATTCGAATACCAATATCAGTTATCATAAATTCTCAGTATCCTTATGTAGAAACATTTCTGTTGCTTCAAGCCTCTTGAGTACTGGAATTTTATGTAATGTCAGTTCTCTTACATGACTCGTCCTGTGTATGACAATAAACTACATCTGGCAGTAAGATCGTTGATCATAGGTTTTGAGGACCATAGAATCACCTCTTAATTGCTGTTGTTCCCAGGTTGTTCCCAGGTCCACTCTGACCCCGGGTAGTAGCACCTGTTAGGGTCCCAGCTATGGGCAAATAGTTAACTTCCTACCAAACTGGGGTCAAAACAGTATGCAAGTATAGAAATACATTTTTAAGTAAAAAAAAAAAAAATAATTACAGCAAATAGATTTTAATAGTAAAAACAAAAATTGACAGAACTCCCAAGGAAACTAAATTTCAGCATTAAATGACACATAAGAAATTGATATGCTGTTAAGCAAACCAAACCAATGTTATATGGCAGTGAATGCTCGGCAGTCTCCTCATAGATGCATGTATGTATATGTTTTAACATATGTTGATAATTTTACAACAGAACCAAATTTATACCTATTGCTTATTTTTCTGCTTGTATGTGAATATTTAGAAAATAAGAAATGAGATAGATATATGCAAATTCAGAAGCATCTATTTAAATTCAGAGTGTGTGTGTGTGTGTGTGAGTATAATGAAGTATTAGATAAAGATTTCGGTATGGAATTGATTTATCTATTTGACAGGACCTTTATCTATCGTTGTTATACTTGTAATTTTTCACTTTTTTTCTACTTTCTCTTACATTCCTATCACACACCTCAATCAGTAAACCTCTACCTTGAGTGACTCTTGAACCTTGGAGGAACTTAAGTAAAAAAAAAAAAACAGAAAAAATCACAAAGAAACACATTCTAATTAATTTTTTGAATGCTGTTAACATAAGAACCATCAAACTAAATTAATTTTTTAATAAAGTAACCAAATGTGTAAAGATATTTTTTTTTTAAACTACTAGACATGATGAAGGACTTAGGGCCACATCATGCTGAAACACAGTTCACATACAATCACCAAAGTTGAGCACCTCTTCTCCCCCCAGCTTTGGATTAATTAGTAAAACTTGTATCACTAAACCATTATTATCTCCAAAAAATTATTCTTACAATCTGAAAATATTTTCTGACTTTAAATAACCTTCAAAGGGTTAATAATTTGCAGCAAATGAATCAGTCAATCAAAAGACATGATGATATTACTTCAAACGTTATTCTAGTAGATATTCATATTTTTTTTTTATTAAATAGTATAGAAGTGCTTTTCTTAAAGATGGGAAATAGAACATTGCTTGCTGTGATTTTCATCATAGTCAAGCAGTAAATACCACTGGATCTTACTAAGGAGGATACAAGTTCAATCCCTGCTGGGAAATGCATTTTTTTTACCAAGATTATTTTTGACTGTGCAGGCTGAGAGACATAATACACATTGTTTAAGAAGTAAAAAAAAAAAATGCTGCATCTATTTCAAATACAAGATATCCATTATAATTCAACTTGTTGTGACTACACCAGTCAACTTGTGTGTCAGACCACTTGCAAGCTAACCAATATTCCACAGAAGTAATAAAAATGTCCAATTAAAAATATATCCATTAATTCTTTAGAAATTGCATCTGATTTGATATAAGACATATCTATTTAAAAAAATGTAAGCAGTAGCTGGCTGCTTATTTACAGGTATCCTCATCTTCTAGGATGGCTAGCTAATCTCTGTTGTAGACACCAGTTCAGGCACATTTGTTTTTCTTCAACACCCACAGAGCCAGCCTGAGGTTTACACTGCTACTATGCAAAGCAAGTCTTAGTTACATTTTCTGGGAGAGAGGGAATGCATAATCTAGCATTATAACCAGTTTTGAACAAGGTCAGTGCACTCAAACTCTTGAGGAAGTTGTAGTTCCTCTACCAAATTTAATGCACAAGACTAGTATCAAAATGTAATATGGTTTTCAGGCACTAACTAAAAATGTCACCCACTGATAACATCTCCCCAAACTGATATTATGAAGAAGCTACCACTTTCACAAAATGACAATGTTGAGATTTGAACAAGGGTTTCATGGTCAACTCACTTGTGTTTAAAACCTTCAGCTATATGTCCAATACTAAGTTCAGTCCTGGCAGTCTAATATGTCTGGATAAACATTAGCCCACCAGTTATCTCAAATGTGCATCTAAATCCCATGAGATCTTTTCCTGCTCAAAAATATAAGGGGTAATAGAAATCCAATATATCATTAAATACTGTAATCCCCAGTCGATTCTTTTTTCTTTTTATTATTTGTAAACAATTTTTATGAATAATGTTAACTTCACAATTATTTTGTGATATTACATATCAAATATTCAGTTAAATGAGAAAAACTTTGATCAGCACCAAAAGGTCAACCAAAGAAATGACAGATGGCTATGCAGTGACCTGAAGGATATTCCAGTGGTCATGCACACAAAGTTTCCAGCAACTATGATGCTTCTGGGTGTACTGAGCAATGATATTTCATACGAAAAAAAAAAGCAATGAAAGTGATATTTCATACTTTCTCACTTGCTTCTTCAGGGCTTAAGGGTCACTGCTGCTGGCTATAAGGAGGTGTTGAATATAGTTGTGAGACTTTGGGTGGAGAGAGTGGGCAAAGGAAAACTCTACACCTATTAACAAGACTATCATCTCATAAACAAATTGACCCAAGATTTCTTCATCCTTCAACTCGTTTTTTTTATTCACTCATTTTACATAATTGCCGATGTATTAATTGTTATCAGTGAATTTGATAAAAGTGGTGAACTTTAAACTATAGCTTTAAATTTCTCAAAGGTATTTGACAGGGTTTCACTGGCTAGCCTTCTCCACAAAAAGGTCTCTGGCTAGATATGACTTGATACAATAATTCTTAACAAATCAGCTTTTATATCATTTTGAATTAATGAAGAGTTCCTTTCTGGCTCTTTTCTCAGACTTTCATAACCTTTCCAATATCATCAAATCCCAACTAGGTATTATTTATACTGATGACAACCATTTACTTCTATCTTAATAGTCCAATAGGTCCAACAAAGTAAAATTGGCAGCTGATGTCAAAAATGACCTCCAATCAATTGTTAAATGGGGCAAGAAATGACTTGTAATTTTTAATGCCAAAATGAAAATGCTATCCTTTAATCATCATAGAGAACTATTTTGCCCTCTATAATTTTCTAGCCTCCCTGCCACCTACTACCTTCAAAAATTTAAGTGCAACATCAATCACAATCTTCTGTCTTTATGAATCCTGTTCTTTTATTGTCCTTTCTCTTTCACTTGGGTTGAAATGATTAAAAAAAAATAAAATTTCTTTTTTCCTTTCTTAACTTGCTTTTTTTTTTGTTCCTTTTGTATATTTGTCTTTATTTTATGTTAAGGCTGTAAGATTATCCTAATTGCCTGCCAAAAGAATTCATCCATCTTGGAGGGTAGTAACTCTAAGAGAAGGAAAACTCTGATTTAAAACCTCTGCTGACTTGGGGCCATACCCAATCATGGGAAAGTTGTAAACCCTTAGGATAAAAAAGCCATGGTAGCAAACATTGTTCTGCCAAGTTATGTGAGGATGCTGGTACCAAGCCGTATTGGACAAAATTGATGGTGGGGATAGGGAAGATGTGCTGCATAGCCTAATGCTGACCTTCCATAAAAAAATTCTACCAAAGTCTTTAACCTGGACAGAACTCTTCAGAAACTCCTCACTATGACAGTAAAAGCTACATCTACCTGTTATAAACTTGCCCTAATTGCTGAATTTTTTAACTGCTGAATTATTGCTCAAACAGATGCTGAACTACAAACATCAGGTGAATAAAAGACTAAAAAAAAACAAACTCTGTAGCAACTATTCTCCAGGTGCAGATCCACAGTGTCTTGAGATTGACAGACATCATCCTCAGACTCTCACAGAGATATCAGGCATGTTATACAGTACATTCAGGTATGTCTAAACTATCAACCATATGCAAATGGCTTCAGTCAGAAAAATCTTAAAGAAGACAAATCAGATCTGGCAGACTAGAGCTACAGAATTATGAAAAAAGAAACTTTACCAAATATCGGAAATCACATCACATGAAGATATTTAACAGCTAAAATGGAGAGCACATGTAACTATAAGGGAAAATAATGATATAATCAAGATGTTGATTTTCCACACTGCATTAAACAAAAGGATAGGAAGGAAACTCCCATTGGTAGTAAAAAGAGGGATAACAGTGAACTTGAGAAACTACTTTTTTGTAAGTTTTAAGAGAAAGATTATATGAATTTCAACCAACAGCAATGCCAACAGATCAGTCAATGTGTGTTGGAAAGCTTTATCAGTGAATTTTATTCCTGAGGCAATTAGCAGTTTGGGGGCTCTAAAAACATAAAACCACCTCTCTCTCAGGCAACTTAAGTGATCACCTCCTGGTTAGCTTCTCAGCTTCTTGCATGAATTTTGAAACATTTGGTTCGAGTTTATATAAGTTTGATTGTTTTGGAATTCAGATAATAAAAACTTGTTTTATTGTTACTTTTTAAGAAAAAATAATTTCACCTCAAGCAAGGTAATAAAACTACTAAGATGCAAGAGGTTACTGAGTGTTAGAGAATATGAGAAAAAGAAAACATAATTAAGGAGAGAGAACAATAAAAGAATTAACAAAAAGAAGCTAACGATTGACATTGCATTTAATATTTTGAAGACTGAGCAATTGATTCAATATAATCTTTCCACTTCATATCATTGGAAAATGTTAAACCTTACTGAAGTCTCCATCTGCCTATTCAATGTCATTGGCATTGAAAAATCACAAATACACTGAGAATGGACACTGGACAAAATTTCACCTTAAGATGACCAGAAAATGAACTGAATATCTTATTTTTAGAATCTTTGACATCTGTTTCCATCATCATATGACATTTATGGCTAACAAGTTGTTGGTGAGAAAATGCAGGCGAGGATGCATATATCAAGAAATTAGGAATGACATTGCTTGGAATTTTTAAACGAAACAGGACAGAAGATTGATTCATCTCATTAGAAGATTTGCTTTTCCCTATTTAGTCACAGAATGGTGAAACTGATCAATCCAAACAAATCCTAATTCATTAGCAAAACAAAGACTTCAGGCCAGAACAGCATTGACTTTCAGGAAAAGAGAAAAAAAAAATAATGGTGACAATACTTTTGTCCAAACCTTACATTATTTACACTATTATCCTCATCTTTGTTGTTATGTGAGGATGCAGTATATTCTTTCATCCATATTTGCATATTTATATCTAAACATTGATGGGCAATGGATATTAGGAAGGATAAAGAAGAGAATGAGAAGATACAGGCAGACAGTGGGATTTATAAAGAGCTTTGCAGACTTATAAAATACCTTTTAACAGTTCATTGATGAACATTATGTAATGGTAGTTTCCCTTAATTTGTTTGTACTTTCCTGCCATACTGTGGTGAGTACAAAAAAAAAAAAACAGAGTCATTCATTCAGACCTCATGACTTACATATGCCTGCAAGATGTTAGCAACAGGGGGCTTCATTTTAACCAATGAGAGGCTTCTATATTTACTGTGCACTACCCCACAAAATAAGGGGTATAACTCCTGTTCTTTCTAACATTGATTCTTTTTTCATGCTAATTCATTTTAATTCTAATATTTAACCCATTCATGCCCTCCATGCCATTAATGGATTATAGGTAGTAATCTATAATTCTTACCAATGACATCAGTTTCCCCAGCTAGGTCTTTATGGCACAACAATTTACTCTTGTCTCAATAGCAAGTCCAATACGCCTGACAAAATAAAACTGGCAGCTGCTCTCAAAAATAACCTAAAATCAGTTGTTAACTGGGGCAAGAAATGACTTGTAAATTTTAATGTCCCCAAAATGAAACTGCTATCCTATTTTTGCCATCTATCATCATGGTTGATACTAATCTCCAGAAGAGCAACTCATTGTACCTTCTTCATCTCACATTTTCTACTGACAGGAAGTGGGGTGATTATATTGCATCAATTGCTAACTCTGCTGACAATTAAGCTGGTTCACTTTGCCAGGCAATTTTTCATGTCAGAATACATCTTGCACATTTATAAATCTACCGTTCATCCGTGTATTTAATATCGCTGCTATATGGTCTAGTGCTGTGGCTACAAATCTCAAGATTCTTAACAAATTCCAAAACAGGGTCTGTAATGTTCTTGATCTTGACCTGGCTTCATGACTTCAGTCATGTCCCTCATGGCTTCTCTGTATCTTTTCTATAAATATGTTCATGGTAGTTGTTCTAATGACCTCTCCTCCTTGGTATTCATTAGTGTTTCATTTTTAAATATTGTTATTTTTAACTCTACCCCACAGAAAGATTGTACATATGGGAACTAGTTAGGACTTCATAGAGACTTTGAAGCATTATGGTGGCTGTACTAAGATTGGTAAGTAAGAATGTGTTGTTTTGCTATAATGAATACTGTAATATGCTTGGATCAGTAATGTCTGAGATAAGACAGATTGAAGACCAGTCTCCCACACTTTGGCCTTGTACCAAATTTTGTACTTGCAAAATAGATATTGCTTTCCTCCTTGGTACTCTAACTGCAAGAATTTAAGCATGCTACTAGATTGACAACTAGTTCTCATTGTTTTACTGTTGAGATAGCTAGCTGTAATTTCTGTACTAATAGTTTCTCCTCTTGTACTTTTTGCTTGTGGAACTCTCTTCTGATTTCTTGTTTCCCTGCCACCTACTATCTAAAAAAATTTTAATGCAACATCAGTCACAATCTTCTGTGTTCTTCAAACTTGTTTTTTTATTTTTTTTTCCTTTCTCCTCATTAAAGTCTTCTCATTCTCTTCTATTGCCAGTAACTCTGTCTCTGAGTAGCAGTATTGCCTTGATTAAGGGGAAATGATTAAAAAAAAATACTGGATTCTTTGTAAACATATACCAGATCTTACAGTCAGTATTAATGGGTTAACTAATTAATGCCAGACCTTACAGTCAGTATTAATGGGTTAACTAATTAATGCCAGACCTTACAGTCAGTATTAATGGGTTAACTAATTAATGCCAGACCTTACAGTCAGTATTAATGGGCTAACTAAAATAAAATTAAGAGTACTATTGACTTGTATTTCATTGACTTTCACAGACTTTCTGTATTCTCGAAAGACTTTCTCTTCAGATTCTATTGAGTGGAAATAAAAATCTATATACAATTCTGTCTCATTTTATATACTCATTTTTTCTATGACCAAAGTGATATTCTCCTTGTAGTTTCCACAATTAAAACCATAGGAAGTCATAGAGGAGAAGGTGCTGAAAAGTTCTCAACCCAACTTTTTCTCAAAATCTGATCAAATAGCAATGTTTTTAAGTTGGGTCAAGAACTTTTCAGCAACTCCTTGCATTGCTCATCTTTTCACAAAATTTCCATTCTAATCAATTCATTGTTATTTTCCATCAAGGAACATACCTTTTTCTCTTTGGCTAATTTTGAGAAGTAAAAAAAAAAAAAAAAAAATGATACAAAATTCCTTTTCTTCTCAGATGACAAATCAAGTAATTCCGTTTATAATCACTTCTTCCTTAACTCTGTTCAACAATTAGAATCTTTATTGCAATCATCCTTGTTCTAATCATGTTGACTAATTAGAGAAAAAAAAGGAATTGCCTTTTTTCGTTTCTTATCTGGTCAACATCAAACCTAATCACTCTTCTTAATCATTTTTTTATCCCCTCCTTTTTTTTTTTAACTGTGAAATAAAAAAAAAAAAAATGGAAAAGAATTCCTACCTTCATTTTTTTAAAATAATTGGTTAACCCTTTCTTCAGTGCAAGGTTTATGACTGATTCATTCAATACTTGGAATTTTTCCCATTTCATAGAAACATTTTTTTTTTCAGTAGCTGTCTTTTGGGAAAAGGACATAAAATAATTCCTGAGTCATTTAAAATGTGGCGGTAACATCTGTTAAACTTTAAGATAGCCTCTGAATAGAAAGAGGAACTTTATGAATATATCTATCCAAGATTTAGACAATCACATAAAAAAAAAATGTGCATTTTCTGAAATAAATTTTAGTACGAACAATGCTGCTGGGCTGAGTAAAACCTATTTTGATCGTTTCATCTTTGTCTTTGGAATGAAACATAAAGGTAATATCAAAAGGCAGGTACTTAGTGAAAAGATGAAAGGTAAAAATACTAAAAATATTCACTGACGATTATGTCTGTTCATCACTTTATTGTGACTTTGTTTTTCTCTTCTTTTTTCTTTTAATCACAACTTCCATGATTAAATACCTTCCCATTTTAAAAGTATTTGAATAGAGAGAATTCAACTTACAAAGGTTTGATAAAAATGCAACAATAAGATGTATAAAGGATAAGCCAAAAATTAGGAGTGAAAATACCTCATCTCAGAATTCAAATTAAAAGTATTATGAGGAAGTAAAAACAAATAAAAAGATGTCATAGTGGGAAGACTTACAATAGAGAGGTTGCAACATGAAAGCGGATTTACAATCGAAAGTCAACACTCTGTAGATTTATAATAAAGAGGTAGTCATATAACTACTTTTACAAGAGAGAGGGAGAGCAATATCTAGATTTACGAGAGAGAGTTAGCCATATGACTATATCTATAATGGAGAGGTAGAAATATGTAAATTTATAATGGAGAGGTAGAAATATGTAAATTTATAATGGAGAGGTAGAAATATGTAAATTTATAATGGAGAGGTAGCCATATGACAGTAGATTTACAAGAGATAGTCATAACTAGATTTACAATAGAGAGGTAGCAATATGTAGTTATAATAGCGAGGTAGCTATATAATTGTAAGCATACAAAAGAGAGGTAACAACATGCCTAGAATTCCAACAGAGAGGTAGCAATATGACTGCAAATTTTGTATCAAATCTAGCCATTAGTTTCAATAGTTTAGTAGCTAAACCATTTAATCTATTAAAAACAAGCTCCACAGCTCAAATTTTATTTGAAGTTTTATTCTTTCTTCAGTCAATTCACAGTAACGTCAGGAGGATATATGAGCGAGAAAGTTAACTGAGTGATACTTAAAATGAAGCATTCTCAAAACTGCAAAAGATGTTTGTATGTTATACATTTATGGTTGGTGGTGAAATAATGATCTTGTTAAAATTTTAAAAGCTGAAATCTCTGAAAAATATTGTTGGAAAATATTCCCAAAGCTAAAATAATAAGCACTACTTGTCAACATAAATTTTATCCTTGTAAATACTATCCTGTATGATACTAGATTAGATTCAATTCAGTAATCCCAACCTTTTCCAAAAATTGAAAAATGAACATTAATTTGTTAATGGAAGAAAACTCTAATACCAATTTTTTTATAAACTTATAATTAACAATTACTATTGGCCCTGTCCTGGTGTCTTAGTTCCAGTCGCTTTCCCACCACTGTATGATTGCCTCCCTTTGCCTTTTCTATAAATATTTTCAGAGTAATTGTTTGGAGGAGCTCTTCACTATGGTGCCTAGATTCTTTGAATTTAAACACAGTACTAGACTGGTGACGAGATCTCATCAATTTACAGTGGCGGTGGCTAGCTCTAACCATAAATTCCATACCAACAGTTTTTCTCTTACTTCTTGCTTGTGGAACTCACTTTTGGCTCCATGTTTTCCAGCCAACTTTAATCTGCAAAAATTTAAATTCTGTGTCAATCACTATCTTCTGTCTTGATTACTCTTCTATTGTTCTTGTTCCTTAGCAATGTTTCTGCTTCTAACTCTTCCACACCCAGTAACCCGCTGCGTCTTAATGGCTTTACTGCCTTGTGAAACCAATTGAAAAAAAAATTCCAGGTTTTATGGCGGACATTAATGGGTTAATGCTAAGGCTTCACATTCTGCAGTCACTTCATAGGGTCTTAACCTGTAGCCAACATCATCTGTAAGTGATTGATCAATGAATGATAATGTTTGAATTTCACAACTGTGGTATCATAACTGCTGTAGAAACGAAAGTGAAATTTAAATGTAAATTACTGCAGTTGAATTTCCACCATGTACATTGAAAGAGGGAATAATATTTTTGAATAACGCTAAGTGCTAAACATTAAAAAAAAACTAAAAGATGCAGAATAATATTTTTAGATTAACAGTAATAAATTAACAAATATATTATTACCTTTATATTGGAGAAAAAGTTTTCATCTTAGAAATGTAATGGTTTTAAAGAGAACTAATGGTAGTGTGGTGGAAGGTAATTATATTTGTCTTCTTGGATTACTAGGCTATAAAAGAAATGGTTGAACCTCACTTATGGATAGTGGTCAAGTTGCATTGAATAATGCTTCACTACAAGCATTAATGTTCATTTGTTTTTCTTTACAGTTAGGTTTCTAATCTTTAAAATAAATGAGTGACTTATCTGATAAAGTTACCAATTTCCTGTACCAATGCAGTCACACAGGATGAAACATATATTTTATGTATATCATCATGTTAGTCTACAACTCTAACAATGATATCAGTATGAAATTTGAGTCCAAAACATAATGATGCAGTATTATTGCTGTAAATAAACCCTACTACCAAAATATGCAATCATAAAACCTGTAACAGCTGCAGCTTGTTATGGTTTCAAAACAGACAAAATTTCAAACATGAAGGGTTTTTTTTATTTATATAAAGAACAAAAAAATTCAGAAAAGAGAGAGAAAATATACTTATGCATATAAAGAGAGACATGTCTCACAGAAAAAGGAAAGAAAATAACGTGTACGTGATTAGCTGTAGCATGTGCCTATGAGTGTGCCATGAGGTTTGGTTGAAATTAAAAAGTTGCTTTGCTGGATGCTGTAGAGAGAGAAAAAGTAAGACTAGGCACATACCTGACCACATCATGTGAATGAGACAGTGAAAAAGAAGGTATATGTTTATATTTCCCTATGTCTTTTCTATAAATATTTTCATAGTAATTCTTATGATAATCTTTCCTATTTGGTATCTAGACTTTATGAATTTAAGTGCAGTACTAGATTGGCAGCAAGGTCTCATCATTTTACAGTTGAAATGGCTAGATGTAACCCTAAGTTCTATGCTAACAATTTCTTATCTCACACTTCTCACTTGTGAAACTCACTTCCGCCTTCTTGCTTTCCAGTCACCATTGATCTTCAAAAATTTAAATGCAATGTCAGGCGTTATCTTCTGTCTCCTTAATTCCTGTTTTTTTTATTGTTTTCTATCCTTCATAAAGATTTTTTTCTCATAGTCTCTCACACTCAGTAACCTCTCACATCTTACTGGCTTTATTACCTTGTTTGGGATGATATGATTAAAAAAAATATATTATTACCATGTCACCAAGTGAGCATTAAGTCAAACAGACAAGGTAGGGTAATCCCACAAACCCTGTTAATTCACTTGGATTTTTTTTTTTTTTTAGTAAGGCAAATGCAGTATTATTAAAATCCAAATAAAAAATAACACTTACAAAATGTTTTTTTTAAAAAACTTAAAATAATAATTTATTTTAATTGCTTTGGTCGAGTCACTCTTATCCTTTTTCTGAATACTGGCTTTAAAATTATTAAATATTTTTTGTTTTTTTTTAATTATTTCCCCCAAGCAAGGCAATAATGCCACTAGAACACAAGAGGTTAGTGGGAGTGGAAGAGAAAGGACAATAAAAGAATGGGGTTCAGGAAGACAGAAGATGGCAGTTGACATATTTAAATTTTTATCGACTGTAAGTTGTAGGGAAGCAAGAAACCAGAAGAGAGTTCCACAGATGAAAAGTGTGAGAAAAGAAACAATTCGAATAGAATTCACAGTTACATTTAGCTATTTCAATGGTAAAACCGTGAGACATAGTAGTCAATCTAATAATATGCTTAAATTCACACAGTTGAGGTACCAAGGGGGAAGAGATTATTAGAACAGCTTCTATGAAAATATTTATAGAAAAAACACAGTGAAGTCATGTGATGGTGGTGGAAAACTAGCTGAAGTTGAGATGCCAGGTCAAGACTGATAACATTACAGACCCTTTGGATTTTGTTGAAAATTTAAAAAAAAATATATATTGCCCTTCAATACTGACTTTATACAGTAAGACAAGAACGACTGTCATACTGACTGATGGGATGGTTTACATATGAACAAAATATAGACTGGTTGACTGGTGGGTTAAAACAAACTGGCATGCAGAAGAATATAAAGGGATAACGACTATGAGTTATTTTTATATAAAATTAGGAAGGAATGACATATCTCCAAAAAGTAAAAATCGTAATCATGTCCAATTGAAAAGATGGAAGATTATTGATATATAATTGCTATGAGAAAGAGAAAATATTTTGTGTTGAAATCCAAAGGATTTACCGAGAGAGCAGAAAAAATTTCATCTTACAAGTATTTTGTTAGGTCAAAAACACACACACATTAAGCAAGAATGCACACATTTGAAGCTATTTTTTGTTTTCTTTTTTTGCATATGTGCATACTTCAAAATGCTGTACAAAAGATAAAAGTAAGCAAAGATCAGATAAAGATTCTAGAAAGGATTTTCAAAATAAATATAAAGAAAAAAAATTATTTAAAAATAATGTAAAAAGAGAGAAACTGGCAATGTAAGACAAAGAGATAAGATGAAAAAAAAAAAAAACTTATTTCCCTGACAAAATTTCAACAGCAACAAAAAGAAAAAGAACTTTAAAAATGTAACAGAAATTGTTTTAAGGGCAAAATGTCAAAAATGAAAAACATTGAAAGCAATTATGAAAAATTTAAAGAAAAAGTGACTGAATAAAAAATGACTGAAAAAAAAAAAAAAAAAAAAAAAACAAAATAAATAAAAAAATAATTGTGAAGTGAAAAATATAAAAGGGTGGAATTGTCACAAAATAGAAAAAAATAGGGTTCATGCATAAAAAGAAATTCTGGTTGGAAAATAGGAATGTTGAGTAAAAAAAAAAAAAAAAAAAAAATCAAAGACAAATGATGAAAGGAAGAAAATGGAGGATAGAAAATGTTGAAAAAAAAATGGAGAGGAATAAAAATGACCAATAAAAAAAAATAACTCAAAAAAAAAGAAAAAGAAAAAGATAGAAATAAAACATAAAAAGGAGACAGATAAGAAAAGACATTAAACATAAAAATAGAATGATATAAAAAAACTGGCTGATAAAAATGCTTTCATGTAAAAAATAGCAAAATAATGTGGTAACAATTATGATAATAATTATAAATGTATGCTTAATTTTGACAATTGTAGCAAAATAGGTACACTAGTTAATTTAATGATATTTACAGTTGAGATAAAACTAAATTAAAACAAAAGCATTATCAACAAATAATAGCATCATACAATAAAAGACCGCTTAAAATCCTGCTGTTCTCATAATAAGTGAATGGCGAACTTGACATTGGTGAATGCTACTGAATTTTGTTCTTGATCCAAATTTTCCAAGAAAATGCAGAAAATATAATACTTGTTACAGTGGTAACAGAAAAATTATTATTGCAGCAAGTTTTATTGCATATTATTGCTTTTCATCAAAACACTGATTTGATATACTCTTCATTATTACTATTATTTTATTGCTAGTTTTAACCCAGCGTTTCTTTTTATAATAACACTGATTTGATATACTCTTCATCAAAATCAATGTGAGTCAATGCAAACAATTCTTTTCTTAGCTGTATAGTACATGCTTTGCCACGGCTGCATATAGTTTTGAATTCAGAGTTTTCATTCTCATAGACTGGCTGCCACCTAAGGCTATAGAACCCAGTTTGTCCTGCTATTTACCCATAGCTGGAGGGGGAGGGAGAAAAGATGAATTCAAATATTTCCAAAGGGTATTTGCATGTAAGTGAAAGTAATAAACTCAATGCTTCAATTCTTCAATTTATGTTTTGATCCTCTATTCCATCTTATTAGTGTTGCTTTTTATCGTAACACTGATTTGATATACTCTTCATTTTTTAGTTTAAATTGCATCTTATTAATGTTGCTTTTTATCGTAACACTCCTTGCACCAGAACAAAAAGGGTGAAATTGGAAATGAAGAAATCACTTCCAGTGAGACTTGAACTTGCATCCAACACCTTAGGAGTCCATCATGTATTGATGCTTCCGTAATCACTGCAATCAGAAGTGCATCAATGATTAAGCAGTGTACAAATGCAGCATCATTCTGCTTCTATCCTTATCAATTCTCTGTTATGCTATTTTTTTTTTTTATTTCTATCTGTGGTAAACTTTTCTCTTATGTTTTTAAAGGTGATCACCCTCACAATTTAGGGGATCAACTTCCATTTTTTATTTAACATCTGGGAATTGTATGATTTTTTTGGAAAGATAGTGGAGTAGTTCTTCTTAATTTTGAATTCAGAGCAGTTTTTCTGATATACCAGCTGCCACTAATATGTAGAAGACCTAGTTCACTCTTATTTAATCCAGAGTCAGTGTAGATGGAAGAGACGGATTCATGCCTTCTCAAAGGTATTAGTGTGAAATGAATGCAAAAGACAAGGCTGGAATTTGAACCCAGGTTGCTGATTTAACTTTCTGTGCTGATGACTATCACATTAACTGCTCATCATTAGTAATAATAATAATATTATAGTATTGATACCTGGCTGTACTGTCCTATTTTGGGCAGTAATTTTAAAAAATTCAATTTACTGAAAATAAATGAGTATATTAACTTCAATATCAATTTCTCATGGATACCGTCATCTTGTTTTCAGTCAGATAGTTTTGCAACACAGACTAATTTAAACAACATTCCTCTGCACAATAAGAATGTCAAAAATAAGTTGCATTGTATACTACTATATATCTACATTGGTTTAAAAATAGCACTAAGTGCTAGTTGATATTACAAATGAGAGAGATCAACATTTCGTAATGTCTTGAAAACATATATACACTGATAGCAGTTATTGCAAAAATCATAAAAACATATCTTAAAAATGTGCATGTATGTCAACAGCAGGCAATGTAAGTCTCATAAATATGTAATTAAGGACATCCATAGCAGTAGAAATGTTAATATTAGAAAAGGTTTTATCAAAATTAATGCTAATATTCACTATAAATCAATTTATTCAAACTGCTGTTTGTTGTCACAGTCACAATATTTTGGCTAATGTACCTCCAGCCTTGTTCAGGTGCCTTTTGTTCACTGAGGTAGACTATTCTCATTCTACATCACATAGCCGGTGCTGGGGGATAACACATATTGATTAATTCTTCTATTATTATGATACTACTTCTGCTTCTTTTGCTCAGAGATATGGCTTCTGCTGTCCAATCCAGGGATTGAACACACAATCACCAGATAAACTGAATCACTTAATGAAGACATATCTACTAGCTCATTATCTTATTGGACAATTAGGTGCTATAATTTTGGAGTTCTAATTTATTGTTGGTTCTTTTTTATTCAAAGGCTTTCATATGGCATTTAACTCTACGCTTGGCCTACTTGGTGGTTTTCAGAGCCTAAGCATGTGTGCTGATTCTTTCAGTCATCTTATTATCCAATATTGTTATCAATTATTCTGATTTCCTCATACAGGGTTTTGTGATCCACTCTTCCCTTAAAATATACACAACCATATATGACTTCATTGTATCTTCTGTAGTCTTCCGATATTATCTTTACACAGTGAGTAGAATAAATATAAGGACAGCAGTTTATACAAATCAGAATATAATAATGATAAATCTTCATCTTAAAAATTTAAAACAGAATTCAATGGTAATCATCATTTATGTACAATTTATGTGATCATGGTTCTCCACAACTTCTTTCCTTTAGTTTAACGTAGCATCACTGGAAAGCAAGGACCCTAAAGAAAGTTCCACAAACAGGAAGAGTACAAAAAGAAACTGTTAGCATAGAACATATGGTTATATCAAGCTGCTTCAAGTGTAAAATGATGAGACCTTGTGTCAATCTACTATTACACTTAAATTCATAAAGTCTAGATACCCTATAGGAAAGTTCATTAGAACAATTACCATGAAAGTATCTATAGAAAAGGCACAGCGATGCTACGTTATGGCATTGGGAAAGTGACTGAATCCAAGATGCTTGGTCAGGACATTGCAAATTCTTCTTTGGATTTTAACAAGAATATTTAAATATATAGCAGGTGCACTAAATCTTAATAACTAAATTCCTTGATTCAGAAACATATTATCAGAAGCTCAAGTTTAACATGATATGACAGAGCAGAGTTAATTATGTTTGTGATGAAATGTTACATTTGTACCTATATAGAACTGTTACACCATATTGACATTGTTTCTTATTGGACTATATTATACCAGTATCAGCATTAATACGGAATAAGTATTTGATAGAACAATCTCTTATAATTGTGCTTGTCCCTCACTTCATTAGTTTGTACGACCATTACGCCCTGCCAATAACTCATAAATAATGGACTATTCTGTTTTGACAGTATGGAAACATGGTAATGACATATCAGAGATGCTATTTGGTTTCAGTGAAAAATGAAAGAAAGAAGGGAAGATAAAAGTTTTTAACTTCTGTTTCAGTGAAATGGAAATAGTTGTCAATTTTATATCTTTTCATTTGTACACACTTATAAATAAATTTATTAATAAAAATGTTTGCAAGATTATATCTGATAATAATAATGATAGAGATAGATAGATAGAAGTTTTTAACCTCTGTTTCAGGGAAATGGAAAAAGTAGTCAATTTCAAATCTTTTCATTTGTACACACTTATAAATAAATTATATTTATAAAGATGTTTGCAAGACAGGTTTTCAGCTAGTAATGGTAATTTTAATTGTTTTTACAGTATGCATGCTATAAGCATTCTAAGTGTTAACGATAATAGTTAGAGCAAGACTAATGGAGATAACTGGTATATAAGTAATACTAAAACAGTAACTGTACTATATTTCTTATGAATCTTAATTTTAATGACACTGTAAATAGCCAAAACTTAAACAGAGGTAATAGTAAAGATATTAACCATGTGCAAAATAAGGAGGCATAAAAAGTAAACAAGTAGAAATCACCCCCACCTAAAAAAAAAATATGAAAATGAAGAAAGATGACCATGAAAAATGCACATTAAATATGTACCAAAAATGAAGAAAAATGTACGAGAATTTAAAAAAACGACATGATATAAAAAAAAAAAAGTAAAAGAATAAAAAACAGAAACAAACTTAGAATGAATATATTATCGTGAAGAATGACCAAAAATGAAAAAGGAAAACAAAAGAAAAAAAAAACGTGGGGGTGGCATGAGTATAGAAGGTAATAACAAAAGTCATTCTCTAAAGATTATAAAAGATTCGAAGACAGTACAGGTTCTTCAGTTTTGTATTAGCAAATAAGCAAACTAAGATCACAAGAAAATTGATAATGATGATGATGAAGGAGAAAAAGAAAAAAACAGTGAAAAAAAAAAAGAAAGAGTAGAGAAAATGAAGCAATAAAAAAAAAAACAAAGAAAAAGAAACAAACCAACTTAAGGAGAATACTGTCACAGTTGGATATTCACATTTTCTATGAAAGCACTTCATCACAAACAACACCGCCATGACTATTCAAAAGCCCAAATACCAAAGTCAGAATTATATAAGGACCGAGAAGCCTGCAGAAAGAAGAACCTGTTCAAGCATACAAAAAAAAAAAAAGATGAGATAAAAGATGTCAGCAAAAAAAAAAAAAAAAGAAAAAGAAAAAAAGAGAGATATACAATTCAAGTTACTAACAAATACAAGCACAGCCAAGTTAGATAGAGAAGAACATGTGGGTAAGTAACAAGGTATGACAGTCCACCATCCTGCGGGACATATATAAGTCTCCACTCAGTGTCAGGTGAGTGAGCGGAGAAATTAGGAAAGGTTTGGCAGCCAGTCGATGGCCGGTGGTGGAAGGATTTTACTCCAATAGACAAGACATAGAAGCAATGTCTGCTGACAGATTGTGACAGCAACGTATTTGTTGAAATAGTCATGGGGAAACTATCTGTGTATGGACACCTCAAGGTGGAGACCGAGGAAAAAGACAAATGCTAAAAAAAAATGCAAAAGAAAGAAAGAAAGCACTGGAACCTGAAAACATTGTTTGTTTGTTTTATGGGTTTGTTTGTT
>CAHIKZ030000648.1:855000-952500 GCA_903632075.3 Acanthosepion pharaonis
TTAGCTCTCATTCTGATTCATTCTGCATGCTGACCGGAAGTGACCACTACAAAGGCAGAAGACAAAATAATAAAAGTTATTTTCTATGCATTGTGCTCCATGCACCACATCCGTTCTACAAAGTGAACTCTGGCTGGTGCTACCATCACAACAAAATTGCAAACCAGCCACTACGCAAAACATTACTACTGTCATTCTTGGCGTTTTCACTGCCACCACTCAACATGACCACACATCTCAACAACCGTTACTACTTCCTGGTTTGACCTACCACCTCAGCTATCCAGTTTCAACTCAAAACAGCTCTATCTCTACTCGTTTGTAAGGCATTCCCTTCACAGTCGACACAGCGACCTCCACTCCATAGAACAGCTCCACCTCAAATCGCTTACAAGGCATTCCCTTCACTGTTGTTGCAGCTACCTTCATTCATTCCACAGAACTGGCTTTCCAAACTTGCTGTCACCTACTGCGACACGTTTACAATGCATTCCCATTGCAGCTGACCCCAGTGACATCTGCTCCACAGAACAGGGCTACCAAGACCACGCCAATCAAACATCACCTCGTTTCAACACAACAGGTCACACAACCAACAAGGTGACCTACAACCGTGACTGCCATCAACCAAATATGGACTAACTGTATCCTGTGACCTCAGCCACGCTGTCACAAGAAATGGTTCATTATATATATATATATATATATATATATATATATATATATATATGTGTGTGTGTGTGTGTGTGTGTGTGTGTGTGTGTGTGAGATGGATAAATTGTCATCTAAATTATGCAAAAATGCAAATAACCAACATTTCATTTTAACATTATGCAAAACTATGTTGAAATACTAGAAGAGTAAATGTATTCAGTAAAAATCACAATTGGCTTCAACCGCGGCCTCCAGATGACTTCGGAATCTTCTGCAACTCTTCTAGATAGTCTCCTTGTTTAAGTTGGTGAATGCTGCCATAATCTTTGCCTTCACTTCATTTTTGGTGTTACAAAAAGTTTTGTTGGTCTCTCACTCAACTGCACTTCACACATAATAATCAAGGGGGTTGCAATCTGGGGAGTTAAGTGGACAGATGTAAAGGGTGACCTGGTTGCAAAAATTGTCTGACATCTATGAAGTGTGTGGCATGGTGCAGAATGCTGTTGCCAGATGTAGGATCTTCCAGCAGCCACCCTCTTGACCCAGGGCAGCACACTCTCCTCAAGGTACTTGATGTAGGTCTCCGTGTTGAGTCTAAGGCCCTGTGGGAAGATGAATGGAAGCATAACATCACCATCACTAGTGATCACTCCAAAAATCTTCATAATCACCATTAAACTCATCAAACTCTTTCTAAATCCTCTGCACTGTCCTCAGATTGACACACAAACACTGAAATTTTCATATTGGAGCTTCTGATGCAAGTGCCAAGTACAGCAGCATGCCATTTCCAAAATTCTGTCAAAGTGAATTTTGTCATAGTGCTCTTTTTCTCACAGATGGTACCAAACTGACCCTACTGTAATGTGCAGTGGACAAAATTAAAAAAAAAAAAAAAAAGAAATGCTTATGCACAAAATTATAAATATAAAATGGCGACAATTTATCCATCGCACTCTGGATATATATATATATATATATATATATATAAAAAGGTGCATTTGGTTAAAGACCAACTAAAGTTCTTTAAGGATTTTTTAAATTTATTTTTTTTCTATATTTCTGATCATTTTCTTTGTTTCCAGTACATATTTAAAAACAAATTGTCCAATGTATAGCTGTCATTAATCATAATACAAAATTTCTGATTTTTGTATTGTCATTTCTTATTTTTCAGATATAGTTTTTTTTTGTGTGTTTCCATGAGTGTTCATGTAGTTTTATATATATATATATATATATATATATATATTATATTATAGGGGTAAATTAACTTGTGATTTCCATAATTTTCTCGGAAGATTTCTGAATGAAATGTGCAAAAAATATGATTACAGTTTTCAAAACCACTGTAATTGAATATAAATTTTTATATATATATATATATATATATATATATATATCAGTGACAACTCTAGTTCATCACTGTTTGTCAGGTTTATTACAATCTTAAACAAAATATACTATTGGTATAACTTAGATGCAAAAATGATTCCTTTACTCTAACTGAAATATATAAATATCTATACATGAAATAAAAAAACACATTTTGTTATTTTAATATTAAATGTAATAACACTATAAACCTGAACATTTATTTAAATAAAATTTTTCCAGACATGTAAGAAAAAAGAGGGAGAACAAAGTCTTTGATATGTTTTCTGTTTATTGCCCCCTTTACATTTTTTACTGTTTTATAGCTGGGTTATGAAGTCACTGAAGGTAGAGATAGGAATAGTTGCTGGATCAAAAAGTAGAAAATGTATATTTTATTACTGTGGCTAAGTATGTGGAGAGAAGTGTCTTCCTTTTTTAAAGTTAGGAACATTGTGTGTGGGTCAGTATGCATGTGTATGTGTAGCTGTGTGTTTATGTATCTGTTTCTGAATTTTTAGTTTAATCTACTGTATGTTTATGATCAATTCTGCTGATTGATATCATATTTCCTCAACTTTACCCCAGTCACACTCCTCACCAAAACCCTCCAATAAACAAGTTAAGGCTGTCACTTAAAATATAAATGTGTTCTTTAAAAAACAGGGCATACAAGTCACTGGAGGTTTTTAAAAGATCATTTGTAAAAATTAAAGCAAGAAATTCATTGCCTACTGAGAATGTCTCCAGCTTGATAGGGCTCAGATCTGTGCAGATTTCATTCTTTTTGTATTTACCTACTTTCTTTGGATTTTTATTTTCTTCCTTCTTTATTATGAACAATATCAACAAAATGTATTTTGGACAATATTTTGAGGTATGGAGTTAAAACAATTAATTTTGGATCCAGCTATAGTAAAAAATGAAAACAACGCACTACAAAAGATTTTTGTTGCTTTGAAATAGATTTATTTAAATGTTGACTCACGTGGACTAAGTGACAAGTCCACCCTCAGCGTCACCACTTATATATGATAGATAGACATACCTGTATATATACAGGTATATATGTATACAGGGATATATATGGATTTGTCAAGCATGCAACTAGGAAAGGGAAAATCATTGATTTAGCAATCAGTTGATTTACATATGATGAATGTGGCAGAGTATGTCTCAGCTGCCAAATGCAGACCTTGTTAGCCACATGAGCCATATTGGCAGACCTTTCACAAATTATGAGTAAAATTTAACATGCAGAGTGTATCAGAAAACCTGCAGAAACTGCTCTGGTCTCACTCATTATATGAACAGAAATTACAAAACAGGCCAGGCCCTTTCCAAAACAATTTAGTTTGCCACATCTGCAATAAGCATTGCAAGTCACTTGCTGTCTTCAAGAACCATTGTCGTTCTTACAAGAAGCAAAAACACTGATCAAACTTGTCAGTGATGGTCATATTCATTCAACAAGTCAGCAGCCATCATCTATGTATATTTATTTTTGTCATTATTTAGTTTCTTTCCTCTTGAAACAAAATATCCATGACTGAATTAAATCATAGAATATGGTGAAAACAGAATAATTATTCATTTTCACTGTACATTTTTCTTTTTCTTACGATTTTGTCAAAATGTTTTTTTTCATCTTCACCTCTTCAAAACATTCCTTAGCAATCCTCTAAATGAGCTTTTTCTTCCTAGTATGGATAAAAAGAAATATCAAAAACTATATATATATATATATATATATATATATATATATGTACATATGTAAAGTGAGAATATTGGCAAGAAATTCTTTCTTCCCCTCACCTCACTTGACCCAGAAGTCATAATTATGCAAATAGACCCACTGGCATTTAACATGTAACATCATCTCCAGTAACACTTTCTTGTGGCGAAAAATCAGAGGCTTTTAAGTTTTATTATAGAGTTTCCTAATTTTTGTTTCATCATTCTGTTCATCTTTTTTTTTCTTTTCCAATTTTTCTAATCTTTTGGATTTTTATTTATTTTTTAACCCCACCCACCATCTTTCAATCTTCTCAACATTTTGTCTTTCATTTTGGTTTCTTTACCTTCATTTTTTTTTTTTTTTTGTGATTTCTTTTTCTTCTCCCAGTTATTTATTTCTATTTTTCTGATATTTCGTTTGATGTTTTTCATTTTCTGCCATCAATTTTTCATTATTTATTTGTCCACTTCCTTTTCTTCTCTATCACCTTTGCTGCCATTTCTTCTTATTTCTTAACAGCTTCCTTAGCAAGGAAGTCCTCATCAATACTGGAAAGGAGTGATAATATTTAGTGAACTTGAGAAACCTATTTTCCTGAGAAATTGTTTTAAGAGAAAGATTTTATTAATTTCAACCAAAACTAGCACTGGCTGCTTAGCCAATGAATGTCAAATGTTTTCTTATAAGGAAACAACTAATATTGCCACTAACATTACCATTTCTCCATTTATACATTCTTTCTTACCTTAAAGTCTATAACCACTAGACTGTATCACTTTTTTTTTTTTTAAACAGTGTGTTTTATATCCTGAGTCCTGGAGAAAACAATAAAAAAAAATGTGATTTCTGGGTGGGTTTGAACCTGTGTCTTCATTTCTAGCAGAAACTACTGTCTGACCTGGTATGCTCTAGACTACTTGGTTCTACAGAGCAAGACGCTCTCTCTACCCAGCAAGGTTCTATTTACACGTTTAAAGAATGCACATCCCCTTGTTCTGATTTTCTCAAAAACCCATATGCTTGATTTCGTATCTGAAGCAAACAAAGCAATTTCTAAAGAATTAATGGATTTTTTAAGCTGATATTTTTATTACTTCGAATGTTATTTTTAGTAGACACTGGTCCCAATTTTAAAAAGTGTGTTATGTCTACCATCATGGACAATAAAACAGCTCTTCTTTTATAAATTTTTTTAGGAAAAAGCATTAATCTGTTAAGATGTGTTTAAGTTGATCTACTTAAGTTGAATTAGCTGCACCTTTTAGTAGCAAACAATTTTATTATTTGAAATATTTGTAAAAATAACTATGTGTCTGATACAGAGAAAGCTTATACATTTTAGTAGACTGAAAGATATATGTTGATTTTTATAGATGTATTTTTCATATTAGCAGTTTTCCTTTTCATCATTCTGCCCCAAGTAAGGCAATAAACTCTCTAAGACACAAGACATTACTGAGTGTGAAAGAATCTGAGAAAAAATATTATTACAGAGAGATTTCAATAAAAGAACAGAAATTAAGGAAGAAGATAGTGATTGACATTGCATTTAAATTTTTGAAAATCAAACTTGGCTGCAAGGCAAGAAACTAAAAGAGTTCCACAAGCGAGAAGTGTGAGAGAAAAAAAAATATTACCATAGAACTTATGGTTACACCTAACAATTTCAGCAGTAAAATGAGACCTAGTTGCCATTCTGGTATTGTACTTAAATTCAGGGTACCAAAGAAGAAAGCTCATCAGAAGAATTACCAGGAAAATATTTATAGAAAAGGCAAAAGGAAGAAAAATAGCACTGAGAAAGTGACTAAAACTGAGATGCCAGGTCAAAATTGATGTTGTTGCAGATTCTTCTTCAGATTGTATCAAGAATCTCTTAATACTTAGAAGCACCACCATACTAGATGTAGCAGCCATATTTAATGCATGGACAAATGGGAGATTTATAAATGTGTAAGATAGATTTCTGTGAGAAAACCTGTCTAGCCTTACACATTGAATCAACTATCCTAGCAGCCGTCCTAGTAATTCATTCAATTGTTTCACTCTTATTATTTAAATGCTTTTAGAAATAGCCACTTGCCTGAAATAGAGAAAGGTTACATGTTGTAGCAGATGTAAAGGCATAAGTTAATTTTTGTGGATTTATCATTTTATAGTAAAACAGTCTTATTTTCTTAAATGGTTATAGTAATGAAATTATAATTCTACTTGTTCTTATATTAGTAAGTAAACATGTGCGTTAATCTGTTAGAGCTTGCCTGTCACCAGCCAACAAATTCTTGGTATAGCAATAGTGGACAGAGTAAATTCCTAATCCTTTTGTTTACTTCCAGCTCTTTATGTACATGTGTTTCTAGAATTAAAGCTATAAAAAAAAAAAATTTGTCATGAGTAACTACTTTTTCATATCCTGTCATTACCTCAAATAATGATTTTTATTGTACTGTTTAGTTTTAGTGACAAAAAAAAAAAAGAAGATATATAGATAGTAAGAAAGGAAAGAAATATTGAAGTGGTGATAACACTCTCATCCCTTTAATGTCTGCTTTAGTGAAATGGAAAAAGTTGTCAATTTTTCATCTTTTTATTTGTACCCTCTTCTTTGAATACTGACCTGCATTCATATTTGTTATTGTAAGATTTTGTTAAAGTTGTTAGTGTAGAATAAGCAGGCAAGGTTAAGTAATTGACAAAATTCTCAATAAGCAATAATAGGAAGAAAAAAAGAACAGAGCAAAATAATACTTATATATATATATATATAATGCAAGTCAAGAGCAAAGTAACCATTTGATAGTAATAAAGTAAAAATGTTCACAAACTACAAATAATGCTGACATGCAAAAGGGATGCATTCAAATAGTTGTAGCCTTCTGAACAAAAATGTGGGGATATGAATGAGAATTGTCCATTTTTTATTGGTTAGGAAGAAATCCCAGCATGCATCTGAAGGATTTGTCTATAAATTTGTGAGTCAACAGTATTATTCAATCATTAAGTATTACGATACCTCAGAATATTCAAGCAGGAAAACCATGAAATATTTGCAGGTTCTACTAGTTTGTTGCAGGTTTTTTTTGTAAATGTTTAATTCTCCTGTGTAACATTTGTCCCTTAAATAATATTGGCAGACTCATGTGAGTCTGGGGAAAGATAAGTAAAGACATGGACATATTAACAAATCTAGTTAGGACATATTACAAAAAGAAAAGAAATGAGAAATGAAATTTCCGAGTACAAAAATTTTATGAAAGTATTTATTTTTTTAACAAATTAAAATTTATTGAAACAAAACAATTACAGTTGATCACTGATGACAATTCCAGAACAACGTAACAATAAACAATTCTTTTCTAACCTCTGCCAGCCGCAATGATGGAGAAAGCATTACCTCAAACCATCGCCAGTGAGACACGCTGCAAGAGCCACTTCGTTTCGCGAAGCTAGTCCCTTAATTGAGACGCAATCGTGCCAATCCTCCGAAGGAACGCCATCGAATGAGGGCCAATAACCACTGAAGTTTCCACTGCCACAGGAGTAAAAAAAAATCTATCAGCAAGAGAAGAATATTTAACTATTTTTTTCATCTCTACGTTCTGGGCGACGGATCCTGGCTCAACCTGATCAAATTACCGACCGAAAACGTATCCGCACAGGTCGCATCCCAAATCAACGACTTCCCCATTTTAAAATGGTAATGCCACTTTCCATCACCATGGTCGAGGCCTATGGGTTTGATTTGGGAAGGGAACCCAGCTGCATCCAAACCTCTTTTGATGATGTCGTTAATGGCAGCATGCTGCGGAAAGTGGCCGGCACTATGACGACAGGAGAGAGGATGCAAACCAAACTCATCGATGGAGGCTCCACATCTGCATCTGTGATGCTCACATATTTTGAGTCCAAGAAATGAAATTAAATCTGAAGAGTTCAAAGCAACCATCAGTATTTGTAGCCGAGGGACTTAGATGCCAACAGGAGCAAGAAAAATACATCTTTTTGCTATCAAAGTCACCAAGGAAAGAAGAAAATCTTTTCAAATCTTGTGCTGCCTGTAATTATCATTAGGGGATGGTAATTCAATATCTTGACACCTGTGATTATCATCAGGGGTTGGTAATCCAACAAGTTTTAGTAAATGTTGTTACAGAAAATACAAGCATTCTAACAGTTTACAGAAAATACAAGCATTCTAACTTAGAAAGGTTAGCATGTAGTTTCATTTATTGTCTTTTGATTTCAAGCTGTTTCTCTTAATTTATAGATGAATTAGTGTTTACTAATTACCACCTGTTGCAAAATCATATTGTCATCTATTTTCAGCGGTAACAAATTAAAAGATTTTTTAATTCACTCAACCAACATTTACAAACTTTTTTAATACATTGTGACTTATGTCTGCAAAATTGAAATCTTAACTTAAATTTTATTCTTCGCTGTTTTTCTTGAAAGCTGCTGTTTATTTTTTTTATATATATGTTGAGCTTCTCGCTTGCAAAACTTTTAACATGACTCTTTGTATACTATGTTATTAATTATTATTACAACTTCTGTCACCATGTTGTGTCCATTCTCCCTTTGATCTCATCTCTCTCTCCTTGCCTTCTCTCTATGACCTCCTCTCTCTCTCACCTTGTCTTCTCCCTATGACCTCATCTCTCTCTCACCTTGCCTTCTCCCTATGACCTCATCTCTCTCTCACCTTGCCTTCTCCCTATGACCTCATCTCTCTCTCACCTTGCCTTCTCCCTATGACCTCATCTCTCTCTCACCTTACTTCATCCTTTTAAAACTCCTCTCTCTCTCTCAACTTCTTTTTTTTACCCTTCTTAATTTACATTGTCCTCTACTTTTCCCCCACCCTCATGTTTATCTTCATCCTTTTACGTCTTCTGTCTTTTATTTTTCACTATCATTCACTCATTTGATTTAACTTCTTAGATTAGTTTTCTTTTGATTGTTGTTGTTTTTTTGTTTTTTTTTTAATTTTCCTTTGTTTCATTTTTTTTTTTTTTAAGGATTAATTTTTTTTTTTCTCATTCATAAAACAAATCTTTTTTGCACTTTGCTCTTTGGTTGCTATTATTTTTTAACTCTTTTTTATTTTTTTTTATTTTCATCTATTTATTTTGTTTTGTTGCTTGAAGCAATATACAATGGCTCTATTACTTGTCTTTCATGATTTCCACACAATCATAAAGGAAATTCAACATCACATTATTATTGAACACAAATAACAAAAGAACAGAGAGCACCCTGCTACTGCCCCCTGGGTAAAAAAAAAAAAAAAAAAAAAAATCAACATTGGAGTAAATATAGAAATGAACAAATGTATACAAAATAGATTTTAATGAAAAATTTGATCATTTCATCAGAAAACACACAAAAGTGTATGCTTTCGCTTTTCTTGATGAGACTTGTAAATTTGAGTTATCTATTCACTGGGCTGAAGAATTAACCACAAAAAAAAAAAAAAATGATAAAAAAGCACAAAGAATTCAAAATAAATAATAACTTAAAAAAAAACTAAAACATTAAAAAAATAAAAAAGATGAATACACACAAAATAATCAAATTTGTTATATTTTTTATAAATTTTCATTGTCGGAAATTTTTATTGACATTGTTAAGTTAATCTCTGTCTTATAATTTTTCCCTTAAATATTTCTATTTATACAAACATAATTTTGATTGGACTAAAGAAAAATAATACTTCAAAGAATCCTAGATTTGCAATGTTTGCTCTTAGGAAGAAATTTTTTTTTATATTCCCTTAATATGGCAATTCCTCCTTTTATGTACTATAACCCTTCATGAAGTGTATGATCATAGCTTTCTCTAACTTTCTACAGCAGAAATACCTCCCACATATACCTCCCAGAAACACTTCCCACATAATGGCAAGACATTAGATAGATGAAGACACCATTGACACTAATGTCATACCATTATGCAGGAGGTATTTCTGGGGGTTATTTCTGCTGCACCCTGTATCTTTTGTAACTCTAAGCAATGTTTATACCCTTGCAATCCCTCTGAGTCCCTGCCCTGCCATTCATTTAGACAACATTGTTAGGTAGGTTACTCGCTGCTTTTTTTTTTTTCTGTCCCTCTTGCTTTTAATATGTCCCATGACTGTCAAATTCTCCAAGTTTTTTTTTTTATCTCACATATACCTTAACAGTGTATTTCTGATTACAAGTATAAGTATCCTGCCTAACAAGCTTGTATTAAAAATGGCAGAATAGGGCCTGGGAGGTATATAAAAGACAAACACTACTAAGAATTAAAAAGGATAAAGAGTTGTGGAGAGCTACACATCCTAAAAGGACATGACATAAAGAAGAAGAATAATAATTTGATGTGACTAACTTTATTTTCTACTAGCTTAAAAGCTGCACTCCCCGTGTAGATTTTTAAGCTAGCTGCGAAGTAGGGCTAATTGTACCTCTGGCCCCAAACTAAAGAAACCTCTGGTCCAGCTTAGAAAACAGCAATGATAATTTTGAAGAAATAACTTTAAATTCCTCAATTCACACCATGGAACTTTGAAACCTCTCTTTAACTCTGATTTGTGCTATAAGTCCAAGACCCATTTGGTATGAATGTCCGATTTAGACCCAAACTCAGACTCAGGTTGAAAATTGAGTTCTTCAAATGACAAACTCTGTGGGACTTTGAAATTGCATTGAGTTCTTCAAATCATGAGTTCTACTGAACTTCAAAACCTTATGTCATGAAACCTCACTTTAACTCTGATTCCTCGGCATTTTGAAGAAATAAAATTGAGTTCCTCAATTCACAAAGTTTTGGAGATATCTTAAACTGAATTTTAAAAAAAAAATTAAATTCAGATTTTTTTTTTTTTTTTTCTACTTTAAACTGAATATAAACTAAAAACTTAAAAATAGCTAAATTTTTTCAGTTATTTTAAAATTTGAAATTTTAACTGTTCCCTCATCATCCAGACACAAATCTGATTGCTGAATGGTATGTTTTTAATCCTGCCTTCATCCTAATTCAAAAAAGGTATAATATGTCTATGTAGAGCAAGTGTGGCTCAAGGTGTTTCAGACACACAGACTGACAGACAGAATTTGCCATTTATTTATTTAGAAGATAGCAGATTACTGCTTGTAATCTTGATAACACTGACTTTATTAGGATAATCACTAGAATGAGATTCCACTCCAACAACATGTATTTTTTGCAAAATTTTTCTTGTTGAGTGGGTGGTTATTTTTGTTCTAGTTTTCTTTTCAGTCGATTCTGCAAGTTTTTTTTATTCTTGTTTTTAATGCCATGTTTCCCCAAAGATTTTCCATTGTTATCTGCAAACTGCTCTGCATTCTTAGTAAACATAGAATGGTTTTCTGTTGCTTTCTCCAGAGTTTGGAATTTTCCATATTTTAGACTGACTGGCTGCCACTCAAGGCTAAAGAGCCCAATATATCCTGCCATTTAACCCAGGGCTGGTGGGAAAACATATAGATTCATACCTTTCCAAAAGGAATTCCACAAGTGAGCAATTAGATTTAAATCCACTGACATATTAAGACAAATGAGTCTTTCTGCCTCTTCAAGAACTGGTTTCCAGTAGATTTTTCTTGATCATTGTCAGGTTCTTATTCTTCCTAAACTTTTGAATGAAGACAACATGTCTTCTTTCAATATATTGCCATAACCAATAGCATTCAAAATTCCATTGATGAAAGGTGTTATAAAGTTGTTTTTTCTTATTTGTAGAGAAAAATAACATTCAAGTTCTTTCTCATGTGGAGCCATTAATAATCTAAGGTACTGTAAACTAAATACTATAACCTATTTTTAACATGGCATCCTTTATAGTTAAATCTGTTAAAAAAAATCATTAATGATTTAAAAATATATTTAGTATATAGAAGAAAATAAATGATTTTACAGGCATGTTCTCACAGGGATCATAACATATTCATATTTTTAACAACAGAAATTTGATGTTGTAGGATTTGGTTATTGATAATAATCATTTTGACTGCATAATTTTCCACTAGAAATAAAATCCTGCTCTGTTTGGTTTAGAAGAAAATTAACTTTCTATAAAAATAGTAAGGATATATTCATTTATGGCCAATACTGTATTTGTTCTCTAAAATAGAAATGTTCTGAGTATTAATGGATGAAATAGCAATAATTCATTACTCCTTGTAAGTCTATAAGTAATATTCATGATAGAAATCCAAATAAATAGCTGAAAATCTAAAGGAATATTTGAATTATGAATCATTATTATTATTATTATTGTTGCTGTTGTTATTATTACTCAAATAGAAATCGTGCTTGTTCGAATAGGGATGGTCAGAGTAAACTTACCCTAATAACTTATCTATGTATTCTTTTATTATTTTTCATTATGATTTTTTGCCTCGTTTTGCATTTTTTTTTCCTCATTGGAAATGAATTGATTAGATATTGTTTACAAGCAGCCATTTTGATGGCACAAATCAAAGCTGGTTTTATTTTGCCTGATATTTATTTGTTTTATCAGAACCAATGTTTGTTTTCCCTATTTGTACCAGGCAACACCCTCATGAAAAAAAATTCCATTGTCAATTTATTGTTTTTTTTTTTGTTTTGTTTTATCTCTGATCTACCCATGATTATATCTACCCACCATATCAATAGTCCTTTCTTGGCATTTTTTTTTTTTTCTGAAGGGATCACTAAGAAATCTGAATATCTACCAACGATGATTTGCAATAAGTCCCAAAGACATTATTGGGTTTTAGTAAAAGAAGATTTGAGGAAAAGGAGAACAGAAGTAAGGAGAAAATGGAAGACAAAGCAATGTAAGGAAAAAAGAAGATAAAATGAAACAAGAACAAAGAAACAGAAAAAAGTAAACAATGTAAAAAAAAAAAAGGAATATACAAAAAAAGGAAGAAGCTGAATGAAAGAAAAAATAAAAGAGAAATAAAAGAAAAACATGCTAATGGAAAAGCTTAGTAAAAAAAAAAAAAGGGGGAGAAAAGAATGAAAAAATAAAAAAAATAGAAAGAAACATAAAAGAAAGAAAAATACAGAAAAAAAAACAAATCTAAGTTACCACTTTTGCTGCATTTGTCTATTTTGTCTTTGGTTTTTCAGATGTTCACCTTCTTGTTCAGAATTTACAGTTGTTGCTGCTGTTGTCAGTGAAAACGATTCCAGGTTTTGGTATTCTTCTCCTAAGTTTTATCATCTGTGAATATTACTTTTTTTTAATTCTTTTTAATAATTCTTACCATATTGTTTCTATTTTTCAACTGAAGTTGATACTAATGATAATGATGATGTTGAGGAAGAGATGGAGAATAAAGATGATGTTTTTGTTTTCATATTTCTTTTCTTTTTTTTTTCCTGTTTTGCAAATGCTCTTGAAGTGTCCAAACCTTTACCCAATTCAATTCTTTGATCCTTTATATTTTTTCTAGTCTCATATCATAAGCCACTTGATTATTTCCCTGTTCCTGAATGTCTTTAGTTATCTGCCTGATATCTTCATAAAAGAATGATTTCATTCTCCTTTCTCACTTACTTTCAGTTTGCAACTTGCTTGCTGGCAGCAATTGCATTGAGTTTTCCTTCAAAACCAGTAGAACATGTTTGATTCTAGGCAAACATCTAAATTTTAAATTCTCTTAGTCAGGAATGACATAAACAAATTTCTTACATAACAATTATTACACCCACCTTATAAAATCTTCAAATACTCCCACATAGTGTTGAATGGTTTCGCAGGCCCCCATGACACGTTGATGAAGCGTCTCTGCATTATTAATGTCTGCTGCATAAACCAATTACTTTAGGTGGCCCCACAGATAAAAATCCAAAAGATTGAGGTCGAGGAAATATGCAGGCCATGGAACTGGTCCTCCCCTACCTCTCCATCTTCCGTGGTAGATGTCAGCTAACAATGTGCTTAAAATGTGTTGGAGCCCCATCATGCATGAACCAGATGCATCTTTGTAACAGCAGGGGTACATCCTCTAGCAGGTTTGGAAGTGTGTTCAAAATAAAGTCCCTGTAGACAGCTCATGTAAGATAGGCTTAGGGAACAGATGGACCTACCAGGCAGTCACCTACATTTCCAGCCCACACATTAATTGTGAACTGATGCTGGTGTCTAGTCTATATTGTACTATGGGGATTGTGATTCATTCACAGATATTGGCTTGGTAAATTTGTTATTCAATTTCTTCCAAATGTTGCCTCATCCATAAACCAGACTGAAGAGACAATCAACAAATCGGCAGGTTGTGGAATAAACCATTGGCAAAAGTTCTCCCATGGTGAGGGATCAGATGGTAAAAGATCCTTCACACATTGCAAATAATACGGAGCTGCTCTTGAAGTATCCCCTATGTGATACTATGAGGTGTATGACAAGCTAGGGCCACTCGACATGTGCTGATATGTGGTTTGTCTCCAACAGCCTGTAGAATGTGTTCTTCATGGTCAAGCGTATGAGTGCATCTTGGTCTTCCTCAATCCATAGTTTATCATGGCATGGATCCTGTCCCAGTAGTAATGGTTGGATGATTCAGTTGCCTTCAGTCTGGAAACGCAATATGATATAGCCATGAAGCCTTGCACCAATTACTATTTTTATGGTCATACGTAAAAATCATATATGCCTGTCATATGAATATTCTGCCACTGTTAAACAGAACACTTCTCAGTTAACTCACTACTACATATGTTAAATGTTGAAGAGAGACTAGCCACAAATGTACACGAATGACAAATGTAACTTAGTCTACATGGCAATGCAGTACCATCTACTGCAAACTATCTTTAAACTTAATAACACAAAAACGAGTGATTTGTGAACATATGTTTATATGGACTTTTGTCCTGGTTTTGATGTGAAGAACCCACCCCCAAAGTTTGTAAAAGTATTTTTGATACACTCTGTGTATGTGTGTGCATATATGATAAAAATATAATTTTAAGGTATGCTATATTTACATGTTAAAGTGCTCAATATTAGGGATAGAGCATATGTAAATATAAAAGTTGACATGGACGTCAACACCCAGTGGCATCAGTCTGCTTCAATCTGGCCTGAAGATTGCATTTAAATATGAAACAGACTATTGTGGATTGACATCAGTGTCTCTCTGTCTCTTTCTCACTCTATATATAAATGAATAAATATAAAAATATAAAAGTGAACATTGAAGTCAACACTCAGAGGCAACAGGATGTTTCATGCTAGACGCAATCGTCAGGCCACCGATTGTGTCTAGCTTGAAACAGCCTGTCACCTCTGAGTGTTGACTTCAATGTTCACTTTCATATTTTTATATTTACATACGCTCTATCTTTGATATTAAGCACTTTATCCCAGAAATATAGCATACCTTAAAACTGTATTCCTTTTTATATATATATATATATATATATATATATATGGTTGTTTTTTCTATATATAAGTATATGCTGATATATTTATCATTTTCTTCAAAATATGTATTAAATTATTAATAAATAATAAACATGGTTGGGCTAAAACAGACACACACATATATATATATATATATATATATATATATATATATATATATATATATATAATGTTTGTGTATATGTTTCTCCCCATACCAGTATATTCAACCATTAAAAATATGTTATATCTAATTTTTATTTATATAAATAAAATGATTCTGTGTGTGTGTGTATATATATATATATGTGTGTGTGTGTGTGTATGTGTGTTTGTTCGTTCGTTCATGTGCCTCTGCAGTTGCATGCCTAAGAAGGCATTGCTTTCTCAATCCTTGATTTGTTATATATTTTTTTCCTTTTTGATAATACCAAGTGGCTATTTTGTCAGTTTCAGCAGATTAAAAAAATCAACAAGAAATCTTCGATATTTATTTCAAGATAGGAAATGGTGGGAAAAAAAATGACAAAAATATTAAGAAAAAAAATTGGGGCAAAATATTGGAAAGCAGTAACATGAGAGGAAAATAAACATTTTAATTTTTTTTTTTTTTTTTTTTCACTAACCTTTGGCTATACTCTCTAGTTTTGGTCTTGGATAGTTTCACTTCTGAGACACAGCCATGATATTCAAAACAGTGAATCACTAACCTTAATATTTGGAGATAATCAAACTACTAAGTTTCTATGAAACAATAAAATACATCATCATATTGGGTGACGTAAAATGGTCATTCTGTTTATTAAGTCATGATAAAAGACAAATATTCTATTTTCTGCTTTATTTTTATTGAACATGTTTACAATTTTGTTCTACTATCTTCTACCATCTTTTAGCAAACTTAATATTTCTCCCACAACTTATCTTTCTAACAAAATATCGACTCCAGTTTCATTTTGGAATCTTGCTTACATTTAAAATTCTTTTTTATTAAGATAATTCTATGAAAAAAAAAAAATTATTAAGAGAATCCTATTTAAAAAAAAAAACACTTTTCATTAAGAGAATTTTATTTTAAAAATCATTTCCATTAAGAGTTTTGGTTTGTTTTGTTTTACAGGATATCAACCACAATGGGTTAAAATTAATGCTGAAAAATTTTTATTGCTAGTAATATTTTGTTTTGTCAAAAACCTATTTCTGGTAATATTTTTCCTTCAAAAAATGTATTGCTGGTAATAATTTTTTTCAAAAAAGTATTGCTGGTAATATTTTTTTCCTCAAAAATGTATAGCTTTTCAAAAACATTGTTGGTAATATTTTTTTTTTTCCTTCAAAAAAATTTTTCTGGTGATAATATTTTTACAAAGTATTTCTGATATTAAAACCTATTTTTACACTTTCATAGTGTTTTTACCCCAGTTTCGGGGGTTAACTATTTACCCATAGCTGGGACCCTAACAGGTGCTACCACTCCGGGTCAGGGTGGACATGCAATTAAGAGGTGATTCCACACCCCTCAAAACCTCCTGATCAGAGGCCTTGCTGCTGGACATAGTTTATCGTCTTAACCAGGACGTGGATGCAATTTATCATCATAGCCAGGACGGATTCATTAAGAGAATTCTGATTTTTTAAAAAATCATTTTCATTAAGAATTATATTTTAAAAACAAATAATTTTCATTGAGAGAATTATATTATTAAAATCAGTTTCATTAAGAGAATTTTATTTTTAAAAATCATTTTCATTATTTATTTTGTGTTGCTGCTTTTGATAAGACTATTTATGAGCAGGACCTGTTTAAATTGATTCTTTGGTTCTCAAGAATTAGCACATTGTACTTGTGAACATTTTAATTTTTTATGTAGCCATGTTTAAAACTTCCACAAATATATTGAAGTGTAAAAGCAATGAATGGACAATGCTTAGTATATTCCAAACACCCAGGTAATATGCCAGAAAGCTTATTTATGACTGTGGCATTGGGAGTTTCAGGTCTCTAAAAACATCAGACCACACTGTTTCAGCCAGGAGTAATCAGCCTCTAAAATGGATCCATGAATATTGGGCTTGGCCATTTTATTGATCTAGTTTTAATCATTTCATCAAAAGCATGACAATAATACCACTAAGATGTGAGTGGTTACTGAGAGTGAAAGGAAAAATAAGAAAAGACAATAAAAGAACAGGATTCAGGAAGACAGCTTTGAAGATTTTGAGTATCACAGGTGACAGGAAAGCAAGAAATATATATATATATATATATATATATTTAAATATAAAAGTCTACATTGAAGTCAGAACTCAGAGGCGGCAGACTGTTTCATGCATTGTGTTTTTTCTTGACTATATATACAAGTCAGTGATGTATTGCATTGTGAGTAGTCTTTTTTAATGATTATTTTGACTGGACTGGTTTGTTAATTTGTTTATTATTTACTTTATTTGTATTAATTTATTTTTGCTTATTTATTTTTCTTTTATTTCTTTTTATTTATTCTTTTAAGATTTCAATTTTTAAGTGACATCATAAAAATTTGTTTTTGTGTTTGCATTTTGTGATGAAATCTGATCATTTATCTAGTAGTTTTTTTTTTTTTTTTCTTTTTTATCTGGGAAGGTAATTACCGCTATTTTTCCTCCAAGCAGAGTTTGCAGTTTTTGGATTGATTGTTGCAGGCTGATGTTCTTTTCCTTATTTTCCATGATATTTTTGGTGTGATTTGTTTTTAATTTCCCAGATATATTTGGTAAGCATTGTGCTGTTCACGTATTTACTATTTATGATATATGTTTGTGCATGTAGTTTCTTTGCTTCCAGGGTCTTTCAGTTACTCTTATGTATATTTTTTATTCATTATCTGATGATTTACTGTAATAATTGGTATATTACATTGTTTTGTATACAATTACCATTTAAGGGACATTCATCCTTTATTCTGCAGTTACACAGTTTAATTTGTTTGGGTAGTTTATTGATAGTTTTCTTATATTAGTTTAGTATTTGTGCCATGACTTCTTTCTGTCTTTTCTACAAATATTTTCAAGGCAACTGTTCTGTTGAGCTGTTGATTTAGCTGTTGATTACAGGAATTTAAGCATGCTACCAGACTGACAAGTTGATCTCACTGTTTTACTGTTGCACTAGCTAGATTTAACTACCACTTCTATTCTAATAGTTGCTTTTCTCACCTGTGGAACTCCCTTCTAATTTCTTGATTGTCTTTGGCCTACAATCTTCAAAAATTTAAATGCAATATCAATCACCAACTTCTTTCTTCCTGAACCTTTTTTCTTTATCCTTTCCTCACTTCTGCTCACTAAAGTCTCCCACTCCCTATTTCCTAGTGGCATTATCACTTTACTTGTGATGAAATGATTAAAAAATGCTTTCATTACTTTCTTTTCCTTTTTAGATGAGTTCAAATTTTCAATCCCTCAACCCTCCTCAAGTTCATATTTAGATTATGATAATCTATTTTTATGAAAAGTTATAATTCTAAACCTAGAACTGTTCATATCTAGTCTTATGATTAGTAGGAAATGTTTTTCCTAAAAGAAATTATTTTGTATAGCTTATAATAAGAATTGAATTTTGATACAAAGACGAAAATTATTGTTTTCTTTTTACTCAAGAATCCTTACAGCTAATGTTGTGGCCATCTTTTGCATTTCTTGAGCACTTTTCTCCACATTGTCACTATTTTTTGGAGTTCTATATTTTGTATAGTTGTACATTCTATGGATCTCTTTTTCTTTTGTTTAACTTTTCTTATAAGGATCTTTAGACTACTTCCAGAGTACCTATGAATATAGGAGAAAATTTATATTGTTTCTTTTGTTGTTGTTGTTATTACTGTTATTATTATTATTATTATTATTACTGTTATTATTTCTCTTATTTTTCTTGATGTTTTTATGTATTTTTATCATTATTCTATCATTATCATGTTTTTATTCCAGTGGCATTTGTTTTCTTAATTGTTTCCTTTACTCATTTGTCATCATCAATCTAATTATTTTCAGTTATTCTCATAAGAATGATGATGATGATGATGATGTTGATGATGATTATTATAGTAGTAGTAGTAGTGGTGGTGGTGATTTTGTTGTGATGATAGCATTTTTTTCTTTTTTGTTTTCTTTCCCTCTTTGGTAACTTTTTCTTTCTTCTATTTCTGTAGTTATTATTTCTTTTATCTTACACATCAACACTTATTGTTGTTATCAAGTACTTTTCTTGGTTGAAAACCCCCATGTCCAACACCACTGCATCCACTGACTATGTTTCTTACCCATATTATCTGTACCTGTAGTTACTTGTATTATTGCTGGGGTTTTGTTGGTTTTTTTTTGTTCTACTGAAGAAGCATTGTAGTATATTCTAGTATTTAGTAACAGTCACCTCTCCACCACCTCACAAGCAAAAAATTTCATCCATGAGGTGCATACTCTTCTTATCATAAGAGAGTAAATAAAAGGTAAAGATGATAAAAAAAAAATGACTAGAATTGATTTACAATATTTCTTTCTTTTTTATTACCTCTTACATTATATTAGTCAGAACAAGTTTTTTTTTTCTCTTTCTTTCTGCTTTTTACAAAAGGATACAGAATGGTGTTTATTCACTCTTAGAAACAGAAAAATGTGACTTTCTTCTATAAGTAAAAAAATAAATAAATGAAACTTTTCTAAGCCGCTGTTCAGTCTCAATGCCAAAAATGATGTCCCATCTTTCCCACCTTTTAACAGAGGAAGAGCATGGAACTATCCCCACAAAAAATTTACTCCACAAAACAATATAACACGTCAATCAGATGACAGTCAAAGCAACAATAAAATAACAAAAAAAATATATATATATATATATATATATATATATATATATATATATATGACCAGAACAGACAGAAAAGTATACAAAGATCTTCTTTCTTACTTAATTTTCTTACTAACATCTGAAGCCAATTCAATTTAGCAGGTTCATCTGCATGTATAAACTTATATGTTCCAACATGATAAAATTATGGAGATAAACTGTATAATTTTATTAAATGTTGTTATATGTTTCAAGACTTCTAATCCCTTCATCAGCCAAAGATTTACACTAATTTAATTTTTAAGTTTAAATGTAAAAGTGCAATGCAGACTTGTCAAACAAGGAAAAAAACTACTAAACTGCTATGTGATATCTGTCGTCATGTTTGGCAATGATTGCTAAACAATCTCCTCAAAGATGAATAAGAAACATGAAGCAACAGAAATGTGGTTCTACAGAAGAATGCTGAGGATACTGTGGACTGAACATGTGAGCAACAACAAAGTTTTGAAGAAAATGGAAACAAAAATTAAACTAATACTTACCATCCAGAAGAGACAGTTGAGGTTTCTGGGGTGCATAATGAGGAAGGATGGCTTGGAAAATCTGATACATATGAGGCAAGATGGACAAAGGAAAACAATGCATGACATTCTTAGTGAGTTTGACTAAATGGATGGCAGAATAGGGCTTATGAGAAATGACAGAATGACAAAGTTTATTAGGAGCTACAAGGGATGGTAAGTTGTGGAGAGCCATGATTGCCTACATCCTGAGGGGACATGGTTCATTAAGAAAGAAGAATGAACAATAGTCCAAAATTCTTAGAAAGTGATGAAGAAAATGGGGGGAAAAAAGCAGTGTTTGCGTAGTAAATAGTCATTATAATTCTGCTAAATTATTTTTACATCCTTAAGACTGCCATATATGATGTTGACTTAATAAAACTCCTCTTTAACAATCTAGAATCCATTTTTAAAATCCAATTTGGAGGATGTATCCACCCTATAAGTGATAGAGAACAATCAAAATGACATTTCTGTTTACACTTATAATTATTTGAAAAATGTTTTAAAATTAAGGAATTTTTATCAACAACCAAATGTGCCACTGAATGTCCAGGAAACTAACATGACATTCAACCAATATAACTTATTTTACAGCTAGCACATTCAAATTTATATACAACATGGGCTAAAGAATCAGTGGGTATTTTGTCTTTATTTGAAAAGAAAGAACCCATTTTCTGACTTGTGAAAGTAATCATCAAGAAGACACCACCCATACAAAATATTTTAACCAAATCATTAATTTTAAATTTAAGAGTTTACAGAATAGTATGAAAGTTTAAAACATTTTGGTGCCTGCTTGACATTTTTCTTTTGATTAATGTTGATATTCATACATCTTAACTAATTATAAAAGTCATTTCTCAATCACAGCTATGAACCAAATACGAAAAGTCTTTTTTAAACTATAAATTTTTCTGTATACCAACTACCCAAAAACTAATTCGACTAAAGACTATTTTTACTCCTTTTTGACTCTTGAATTCATGTAGATATGTTTGTTAATACAAATGATTTCTTTAACAGGCATGAGACCATGTTTTATTTTATTATTGTTTGGAATTTGGACAGATTTTTAATATAAAAAAACCCAGAAAAACAAAATTACCTACATACACATACATATATACAAATGAGTAACAGATAAGTGATCAAGATAAAGTCAAAAATTAACTAAAAAGAACAATGAATTTTTTTATATATTTTTTTTTATTTAATATATCAAACAAAAAAATATGAGCTGGAAAGAATTTAGAAAATGATGCCAGACAAAGTTTCTCTCACATACACAAAAATTTTTGATATATAAGAATAAATTAAATTATGCATATATATAAGAATATTACTTACAGAAGCCATTGTTTATAAGTTTCTTTCTTTGAGAGTGATTCATAAATAATAGAGCCATATGACAAAGCTGGACAGCAAAAAGAAATCTCTAAAGATGTACTCGATGAACAGATAAAAATAAAGCTAAAGTAATTTTTCAATTTATCATATAACGTCCCATCTTTTTTAGGATAATAGATATCAAACAACTGTTACAAAAAACATGTACAGTTATCCTTATTTAATAGCACATAAACTGCATGTAAGCACATGCACTTACCATTATTTAATAGCAATATCATTATTAAGTAAGTATTAAAAGGATGGAAATGTTTCAAGATATTTTAATTAAGAATCTGATTTTCCAATGTGTATTCACTGTAATTTCCAAGGAAAAAATGCTGGGAACTTTAAACACATCAAATACATTTATTCGTTTACATGGTCAGATCAAAAAGTATCAGGACTTGCTATCAAAAGAAAACTACAACACATACCAATTCAATATTTAATCTCCTTCAGAGTAGTCTCCTTCTGAAGCCACACACACACTATCTAGTGTTGTTTCCATTGAAGGAAGTAATCCTGGAATTCCTTTCTTGGGATAGCAAGCAAGCAGCTGCCTCATTGCATTCTCTTACATTTTCTCCATTTTTTGAAATCTCATTCCTTTCAAATGGAGTTTTATTTTGCAGAGGAAAACGTTGCAAGGCATAAGATCCGGGGAATATGATGGTTGCCAGACCTAGGGAATTTTGTGCTTGGCCAAAAACTATTATACAAGCAATGATTGCCGATGGAATCTCTGTGGTGTGGTGAGATGATCACACTCTACACACTTTCATCCAAAAACACTACTATAAACAATGGATTGAGTGAGAACATTATAACTTAGTGTGTACGCGTCTATCTGTCACAAAGGGCTTCAATCAGTGTACTTTAGCTCTATTAATATAGCAACAGCCTTGATACTTTTTGACCAGATTTCATATGTTGTAATAGGTGAATTTGAAACTAATTCCTCAGTCTACTTGGTAATATTACAACGTATGAAGTCAACTCTCTCTGAAGGTTTCATGATTCTAGAAGAGAGGTTTAGATTTTTCTCTACCTCATATGAGAATTTTTTTTGTTTTTTTTTAACTTTGTCATGTTGTCTTTGACTAAAATTTACAGAAAGTTATGTTAGCATCAAGAAAGACTAACACTGCCAAGGGGAAAACATTTATAGATATCACGGTAAAAACATGAAAGTGACATCAGATAACTGATAACTTAGAGCTATGATGAGGGCGCTGAAAATTTTCCCTCACCCACTTCCTCAAATCTGATCAAATGACTAAACATTAGATTCTTCTTTGGTATAATTTTTTGGTAAGAGCAATAGATTTTCAAAATCTTGTGTATGTACATACTTATACACACACACGTGTGTGTGTGTGTGTGTGTGTGTGTGTGTATATATATATATATATATATATATATATATATATATTGGTTGATTTCTGGTGGACACCAAGTTTTAAACTATTGTTAATGTGATGTAGCATGATATCTAGGACAGGTAAAGAATTGTATCCTTCATTTTTGTATGTTCAACTTTGTTTAGTTTATCTACAAGTTCAGATAAATCAATATCACAAGGATAGATTAATAGAATATCATCAATATATCAATATTGTTCGGATAAAATATTTAGGAAAAAACAGGGTGCAATGAGTAAATTGTCACTATTTTATAGTTTTAATTTCACACATGCATGCATGTTTATTTATAAGTTGGTTAACTACACAGTATAGTAGGGTCATTTGGGCACTTTTTGTGAGAAAAAGAGCACTATGACAGGATTCAGTGCGACATTTATTATTAAAAAAATTATTATAAAAAAGCTGATAAATGAAATATACATATTTATATTTCATATTTAATAATAATTTTTAAATAATTTAAGTAATTGTATTACATTTGTTTTAAAAGAAGTATAGTCTATAAGTAATTAAAATTAAAAATAATATTTTAAAATTATAGTTCAATACGACATATTCATATACAAATAACCCTTTTCGAAAAAATCTTTATGTATACGAGTACAAATTTAACAGCGAAACAAAAGTGCTGAAAAACTTTTTGTTGTTGATAAAGACCAGACAACATCTGATTGAATGGATGTTATCATTCGTTGAAAAAGGCACCCCTACCTTAAATTAACTTCTTTTTGAAAGTAACTCATATTTTGATACAATAGTTGTCAGTGAAAATCTACACCCTACCACCCCTTGTCAAAATGATTGAGTTTTACTCTATCCTTAGAAACTAATATTATGAATGTATGTGCTTATAAAACTCAGTAAATTTCAAAGTAAGTTATTAATCCAAAATTCGCTTGAAAATGAAACAGGACTATGGACTTTAATTTAATTCTGTAATTGAATTTGAAGTTTTTAGTTTCTGTTTTTGAAATATGGTGATTCCTGTGCAGCAATGGAACCATATTTTTAAATCAGTAAATTTATAATATATATTTAGTTGTATCTGAAATTTTACATTATATGACAATTGTCACTTCTTTGCAGAAAAAGACCATCTCTTCACTTCGTAGCTTATTATCTTATTATTTCCATCAATTTTACTAGAGCTAACACTTTGCTATGTGCCCGTAAGTGATTCTTAAGGTCAGCTTCCCTTTTATAACTTCTCTTACATACGTGGCAAACAAAGTTTTGCTTTGTTACCTATGTTGCAAACTTGACTGTCCTTGTGTACAATCATGTGATGTTTGAGTCCCACAACAGACTTATAAACTTGACACAAAACTATATATATATATATATATATATATATATATATATATACACACACACACACAGAGATGACCCTCAGGAGTGAGCAGTACTAGAGAATTTTAGAGTCTTGTCTGCTTCCTTCTGCTGAAAGGGTGCAAATCGACCCCACCAACCTCATTTTTATGCAGCACAATGCTCTCTGTCACAAATCAAAATTGATGAAGGAATACTTTGATGAGAAGCAGGTGAGTGTTATGACATGGCTGCCCCAATCTCCTGACTTCAACCCCAAAGAAAACTTATGAAGCATTGTAAAGTAGAGACTCTCGAGAAAGCAGTTGAGCAACAAAGAGGATTTGACTGTAAATTTCATGGAATTCAACGCTTGGAAATGAGATTTGTCAGAACCTAATCAAGTCAATGACAAAAAGGGTTGAAAAGGTTATTCAAAATAAAAGAGGACCCAAAAATTATTAAATATTTCAAACTATATTACCTATTATAAATAAATTATACCTTTATTATTATTTATTTAAAGCTGTTCGGTTATGCTTTTATTGATTACTAGTTGCAGGAAATAAGTGAGTCACTTTTTTGCACAGAGTTTTTCCCTAAATCTCATTTATATCCAAAATTATAATTATCAATAGAATACCTTAGGGTGAGTAAACTTTTTTACTAGGTGGTCAGGAAGGGTCTTTATATTAGTAAGATTAAAAATTATTTTGACCCCAAAAACAATAGTTGTAAAATCTTTAAGTAAAAAAAATCAGATGAGTCATTTTTATCAAACAGCACTGTATACACACACACACAATGAAATGGACTAAGTCTGACAAATATTTAATATATTTTCTGTTTATACATTATTTTAATAGATAAAATTTCTTTAAGTAAATGCTCTGTCTTCTTTTAATTAAACAGTCTTAAATTACTGGCCTGAATATTCAGGAAATTTTATAGAAAATATGCATTCTCCAACAGGAATTGAACCTGTGTCCTACACAGAACCATCAATTGATCTGACGTGCTATAGCACTTAGCTATATAGAAGCATCTGGTTAGCAAAGTCCAAATTGGTATTTTTAAACAATGTCCGACAATTTTTCTCAGTTGATCATATCTGCTCACAAAATGCATCTTAATGCAAATAATGATAATATAGAATGAAATGGACTAAGTCCAAGTATTATTTAATATAATTTTTGTTTATACATTATTTTAATAGATATAATTTATCTAAGTAAATTCTGTTTTTTTTGTTTCTTCTTTAATTCAAACTATGCATTCTCCAACATTTAAAAAAAAAAAAAAAACTTGTCATTTACTTAAATTGTATCTATTAAAATAACATATCAACAAAATATATATGTGTGTGTATATATATATATATAATATATATATACACACACAGTCATAATAAGGGAATCCAACTTCTTTTCACTTTGCATGAAATGTTTATATATACAGACAATGTATATGTACATATCCACACACACTTTTACAATATATCTGGATCCAAATAGCTAAGAATCAGTTTAAAATAAAATAACCTAATAAAAATATAAAGGAACTTTCACAAAGATTAAGTCAACAGCAATCAACTTCCATGATTTGACTTTTGTAGATATTTTGTCTTTTTTCCATCCACTTCTAAATGAGTGCAGAGATGAGCACTAAAATATGTTTGCCTATCGACTTTGACTGGTCTTCCATGATTAACACTTCTAATGTTGCTTTTTACCACTACCCCCAACCTAATCATGTGCAATTCTAAGTAAAGCCATCCATCAATTCTTGATTGGCATGACAAGCATGCTTTAAAGTAGAAACAAGCTCAACTTGACTTTTCACTAAGAACTATCTTTGAGGTTTTAACAAGAAAAAAAAAAGTGATTCTTCTTTGATTAAAAAAAAATCCCAATTTTAAACACTGTTGGTTGTTTCTAATAAAATAATTCTAGACTAATTCTAGTGTCCAGGTCTCTTAATGAGATACTGCAATTCCAAGATCTCATTAAAAGAGCTGGACACTCACTTTCTCCTAAAATTGAAAAATTTTAGAGTTTTTCTTAGAATTGACAAAAAATTTTCTTAAAAGTATGTTGTCATCAAAAACTTTCCATTCTTCAATCAAAAAGAAATTCTCTGACTTAACTTTTTTTCCTTCATTGAAGAATAAAAAAAAAGAAGAAAAAGAAAATATTCATCTCTTTTTAGATTTCCACTTTTATCTTAATATAAACAAGCAAAGGATTTCTGGGATCTGAACTTTCATTTTCTTCATTTGAAAAAATACAAAAGGATTTTCTTACCTGAAAAAGGCCAAAGATCCTTTTACTCTAAACACTTCACAAGTTCCTTAATAAAAAAAAAAAAAAAAAAAGACTAAAAAAAGAAAGGTCTTACTCAAAAACCTACACCCAGCTTAATCACGAAAGACCAGATCTTCAACTCTAAACTTTTCCCAGTCTATCTTGATTGAAAAAAAAAAAAGGTAGAAAGACACTTGACTCTTAGATCAAGTTTGACTTTTGCACGTTGGTATTTATGTAAACAAAAGGCAAATAAAGCTAATTGCCCAGAACAAAGGCAGTTCAAGTAAAGGGTAAACACAGATCATGGACAAACATAAACAAGCTGAATCAATCCATGTTGAGCTAAAGTAAACAGTTCCCTAAAGGAAGCATTAATAGACGAAATTCAAGTAATTCAACCACAAATTAATCTAAGCAGGTTGAGCTAGTCAAGTTAAATAATATGTCTGATTGTGGAACCATCTTTTACCAATAATGACATGCAGTGTTTTAGTAGCAAAGAATTTATTTATAAAACCAAGTTTCCTTGACTCTGTAAGTGCACAGATAAATCACTGTAAATAAAAGATTGACCTAAAATCAGTGTAACTGATTTTTAGCACACAGACATATTAATATATTTAATATGTTATTTTTATATTAATTTAGTCAAACATTAATAATTAAAGCTATGTAAAATTTGTTTCCTTGAAAATGTTTTGTCAATTTCCATAATCTTAAACTGAAATTCTCAATATACAGTAACAGGCAATGAATATAAAAAAAAAGTTCCATCTGAATTTCTGGGATGAAGAGTTATCAGTATTTACACTATTTATATTTGGATTTTGTCTTCATCTTTGTTGTTGTTATCAGAATGTTTCAGCCATTGTGCCCTCTTCAGGAGAAACAAACAAGGACTGAGTAGTACTAAAAATAAAAACTAGACAATATCCCTAGACATGGACAGTGGAACAGGAAGAATCTAACCCCCATAAATTGTATAAAGAGTTCAGTTCAGAATTCCATGTTGGTTACTCAGATCAATATACACCTGATGAAGGCCAGAGTGGGCAATGGCTGAAACATTGTGATAACAACAACAAAGATGAGGACAATAGTTTGAATATAAACAGTGAACAAACAAGTTTTATTTGATTCTTTTTCTTCTTCTATGTGCCATGTAACTTCAGGATGTTGGCCATTGTGGTTCTCCACAATTTCCTGTCATATGTATCTTTTAGTAAATTTTGTCTTTATATCTCTCCTAAACCCTGTTCTGCCATCTATTTACACAAGCTCATTAGGTAGATTATGTGCTGTTTTCCTCTATGTCCAGTGAGTGTCAAATTTTCCAAGCCCTCTTTCTTCATTATGTGTTCAAGAAATTTCAAATGTCTCCTTTTGATTCTAAGTATAAATGTTCTTTTTGTTTCCATTTTCTCTAAAACTTCATCATTGTTTACATGTTCAGTCTATGCTATTCTCAGCCTTCTTCTGTAGCACCACATTTTTGTTGCTTCAAGTCAATTCTTCATCTGTGAAGAAATTTGTGTAAATCTCAAGCAACTCCACTACTGACAGTGTGGTTTAAGTAACAAAAAGAAAAAAAAGAAAAGGAAGCATAAAATTAAATAAAAAGAGTTACTAAATATGTTGTATTGTATTAGTGACTTCTACCAATTCTATTAGTTTAGTTACATTAAAACATCAGTTTTTCCCTATTTATTGGACCCAAGCATTAAAAACTTTCAAGCACCTATTTAACCAACTTGAGTACTAATTCCTGTACAAAAATTAAGCAGCCTAAATACTGGTCAAAATCCTAAGTTGCTTATTGAAAAATAAAAACATAATTTGGACAAACACAAAATTTTCTGATTGCAATTTGTTGAGCAATTATAACTGAATTACAGTTTTATTATAACCAGCATTTGTTTATATTTTAATTCCCTCCCTCTAAATATTTTGTTCCTCTCCCTTTTCATATACAGTCCCCTCCAAAAGTATTGAAACAGTGTTGTTTAACAGTTCTAAATGTAAATACCATGAAATATCACTGAAATAACACATGGATTAATAATACAGTTATAGAGAAGACCATAGTTCTGGTTAATAATACTGTAAGGAAACACTGGAGAAAATGTTGAGTGAAGAAGAGGTTTAATCACATAAGAGACATGGATTAATAATACAGTTATAGAAGACCATAGTTCTGGTTAAAACACTGGAGAAAATGTTGTGAAGAAAGGTTTAAACACTGGACATGGAAAATGTTTATAGAAGAAGTTAAGGTTTAAACACTGGAGAAAATGTTGAGAAGAAGAGGTTTAACATGGATTAATAATAATACAGTTATAGAAGACCATAGTTCTGGTTAATAATATTGTAAGGAAACACTGGAGAAAATGTTGAGTGAAGAAGAGGTTTAATCACATAAGAGACATGGATTAATAATACAGTTATAGAGAAGACCATAGTTCTGGTTAATAATACTGTAAGGAAACACTGGAGAAAATATTGAGTGAAGAACAGGTTTAATCACATAAGAGACATGGATTAATAATACAGTTATAGAGAAGACCATAGTTCTGGTTAATAATACTGTAAGGAAACACTGGAGAAAATATTGAGTGAAGAACAGGTTTAATCACATAAGAGACATGGATTAATAATACAGTAATCGAGAAGACCATAGTTCTGGTTAATAATATTGTAAAGAAACACTGGAGAAAATATTGAGTGAAGAACAGGTTTAATCACATAAGAGACAAGGATTAATAATACAGTAATCGAGAAGACCATAGTTCTGGTTAATAATATTGTAAAGAAACACTGGAGAAAATATTGAGTGAAGAACAGGTTTAATCACATGACCCTCACATGAACCTCTCTTGATTTTGAGCTGGCAATCAGTGTGTTAATGTACACAAAACTTCACTTTGGAGTATAGGACCTCAACATGCTAGATGTTGCTGCTGCGGTTTCTACAGCAAGTAGATTTCTATGGAGTGAAGTTACTTGCCTACATTGAAGTAATTTTGAATTTAGGATTTTCCTTCTCCGAGGCTGGTTGCCAACTGAAATGAAAGAGCCTAGTCTTTCCTGCTATTAGCACCTTGTAGTGATGGAGAAGTGATAGATACATATCTTTCTGAGGGTTATTTATGCAAAGGTGAATCCAACTGGCCTTGACTAGAATTTAAATTCAACACGCCAATCCCACTTTCCCTGCTGAAAATATCTATATTATGCACATGTCTTCATAGAATTATTAGTAATATTGTATTAACCCATATCCTCCTTGTGATAGTTTTAACTAATGCTTTTTTTTTCGATATATTTTTACTATTTTGCTTGAAGTTTGTAATGTCTTCATTGAGTGAGACAATGAAATCAAGTATGGCTGATCATGTATAGAGGGGAAATGGTAGTCATCAACCCAGGGGGAATGATCTAAACATACTTGATAGAGAGGAACACTAGGTAGTCATGCATCTGAAAAAAAATTGCACATACACTAGGCTATAAGAACAACCCAAGTACACCTAGCATAGAAATAAATACATGGGAGCTGTTAAGAAAGAAACAAAAAAGCACAGAAACTGAGAAATGACAGCAAGGCCTCAACAACAACAGCAGTAGCCACAGTAGAAAATAGAAGCCTTGGTGAGTGTACTCAAGTATGACAAGCAGCACTCATCAGCAGGCAGGTTAGGTTTAATGCTCCAAGTTCTCCACTCAGAATTGTCCCACAGGACAAAAGCCTAGTGGATTGAAGCTTTGGTTTATGAATTTGGTGATATATTAATTGTGAGTTCAATCCCTGAACTAGTGTGCACCTGGACTTAGATATGCTCAGCAGAAGAGAACAATCTACCCCATAAATTATATAAAGGATATTATATTAGTTCATAATTCCTTGAAGGTTACATGGATTAACAAGCACCTCATTTATGCATGCTGGAGGGCACAACAGCTGAAACATAACAAGCTGAGGGCAATAATTTGCATCCAAATATATATAATTACAACTCATTAATCTATAAATTCAACCAGAAATTTTAGTTTTCTGAAGAAAACTTGGAAAGTTTTCTATATATTTCAGTGAAAATTTCACTTTCCAAAATTATAGTTTACAGTTATAATTTGTATATATGAAAAAAAAAAGAAGGCATCACTTTAAATTGCCATCAGGAAGATACAGGTTAAAACCAATGCCTACATTTTTAAATTTTAATATATATGACCATTTTGCTTAAAATTTATATTTTCTTGATTTCTGATGAAAACTTGGAAATTTTCCAAAATATTTCAATGAAATTTTCACTTTTCAAAATTATCGTTTACAATTATAATTTAGACATGTGGAAACAAATGGCAGCATTGTTTTAAACTGGTACAAGGAGGATAAGGACTAAACAATTGTGAAAAAAACAACAGAGAAATAGTTTAAATATCTGCTGTTGAATTGAATATTCAAAAACAGCCACTTTATCAAATTCAGTTAATAATCCTCAGAATTGTTTCCTTTTTCTCAATTATTTAATAATCCAGTCTATTTAGCTTCTAATCTCAAATCCTCTAACAGTGGCTTGGTCTGAAGAAATGATCAGAAAGGGCTCACCTAATAAACTAGCCTCTTTAGATTTAATTGTTGGAAACATCATGAGCCAGCTGCAATTATTATGCAGCGCAGAGATAATTGCAGCCAGTAAGACAAATGTAAATGACTTATATTAACTCTCATGACACTCATTACCAACTTCATTATTGCTATGGCCATTGTTGTTTATTACCATTTCTGTCAACATTATCATCAGTAGCAACAGTATCATTTAATTATGAATAATATTAGAATTATCATTATTCCCTCAACCAGAGCATGTTACCATTACCACTATTATTATTCTTTTACTCCTGCCTTTCTCACTAAACTTGTTTAATATTATTTTCATACAATCTTTACCATTATCATCACTCACTCAAATGTTTCTGAAGGTGGCAATTAAGCTAAATATTAAATCACTTCCTATTTATAGAATTTATTATAGTTATTTGAAAATAACTAAGGGGACACTACTCTGCAATTAACCAAATTCCAAATGCATTATCAAACACTCCAAGGCTTCTTAGGATAACCAAGAAGCTGAATATCAGATCACTTTATAGAATTTATATTATAATTATTTAAAAATAAATAAGGGGAAACACTCTACAATTAATCAATCTCACATTGCACTTAAATTTTAAAGTTAGATAAACTTGTACTCCCAATAATGGCTAATCAACAGGAGTCTTTTGTTAAACAGTTTTATATGTATATAATTTATTCCTTGAACTGCTTCTGAAGGTGGCTGTTAAGTTCAGTATCAGATAACTTCCAACTTACAGAATTTATAATTATTTGAAAATAAACTAGGGGGACACAACTTTGTAATTAGCCAAACTCCAATTGCATTACAATTTTAAAGTTAGTTAAACTTGTACACTTGTGTGTTGTTAATAAGCAAGAATCTTGTGTTAAATACTTTTTTTTTAAGCAAATATGCTTATAATTTTAAAAAAAATAGTTTTTCATAATGAACTGTGGAAATGTTCATAAGAGAAGAGGAAAAGAAAGAGAAATGAAAAGATAGGTAAATTAAAAAAATCTTTTTGAAAAAAATTACACATTTTGTAAGAAGAAATTATTTTGATGTAAGAATATATAATAAAGAAAAAACACTGACAAACAGAAATCTGATCATTGTTTATTTCCCTCATAAAATTCTTCTTTAGGAACTGCTATCAAGTCTTATGACATTATTACAATGTACACAATAATTATATATACCTTTGTTATTGCTTACTACCATCACCATTATTATTCTATCATCATCATCATAACTGACATTGTTGATACAGGTCTAACTGATCATCAACAGCAGTATAACTGAGATAAAAATGATAGCATAATAATTTTTAAATTATTTTTTCCTTTATTGTCATGGTTATTATTGTTATTTTCATTGCAATTATTATAAGTAACAATTCTTTTACTATTATGTCATTAACTGCTTTTCCTCCATCAATAGCAATCATTGTTGCATACATTTCAGTGTGTAGTCAGCATCATTAACTTCCAGTATTACAATTATATCATTATTGTGTCATTGTCATCATAAATAGTTTTAATTGTTCATTGACAATTTTCTGCTACTTAATTATTAGGCATATTCATGTATCATTTCATGTGCCACCAATAAAAATTAAGCAACATTCTAACTGGTTGCTAATAAATAACTAATCACCTGAAAAGTATTAAAACTGTAGGCCTACAGTGTTGAAGTTATTGATAGATCAGGGTTGGACTAATATCTGTATGTGTGTTTTTCAAATCAAAACATTTTAGCTATTGTATATTCTAGCCATCTTCAGGGAATTTAATCAATATAAAGAGATTGTTCTCATTCTGCTGTCCATGTGTAGGAATATCTTGTCTACTTTTTAGTGCTGCTCAGTAACTGCTAGTTAAAGCACTGGTCTGTGAATTGGGTGGCATAGTAACTGAGTTCAATCTCTATGCCAGGTAGTACAGACTCAGATTCAAAGGAAACAGGACTATGAATAATTGAGCAGAAGTAAAACAACCAAATCAAAAAAACAAATGAGACATCTGAAGACAAACTGCTTTCATTTAACAACCTTTTGTAATGTCAACGAACACTTATTGCCACTTTTGTAATGCTCATTGTAGTAGAGATTTTGTAATTGCAAATACAACTATAGTAACACCATTGAATAGTACTGGTGTCAGACACCTACAAATAACACACTAATGGTACTAGCTTGATAATACTCACTAGAATAGTAAGCGCCAAATACTAATCTGTATAGGGATCCCTTAGACACCACACTAATTCCTATATACACATTTCTTTTACCATCACGTGATCTACTTATTCAAAATGGGATTGCCTGTGTTTGCTTTCGGGTGATCTGTGTTCAAACTCCAGTGTTGGCAGTGACACTTTATTCTTATATAACACCACCATAGAAAACCTTTTCTGCCAGACATCAGCATGGTAATATTGGACTCCAAGAGGGCAACCCACTATGCCTTCTTGGCATCATGTTTTCCACTGACTTGAAGTGAAAAGACTACATTGAATGAATAGCTGCATCTTCTGCAAGGAAAATTGGGTCACTGTGTCATGCCTGAAAATTTCTCTCTAGAATCCATCTTGCACATTTATTGTTGCCATATCAAGTCTCGTGCTCCTGCTGTACATCTAAAGATACTTCACAAAATCCAAAGAAGGATTTGTAATGTAATTGATCCTGACTAGGCATGATTTTCACTAAGAAAGATCATATGTGTAAACATCTTTTGCTTTTGAAATAGCAAAAATCTATAGGAATTAAATCCTGTATATATTTTTCAACCAATAAAATCCCACCAGAAGGCTTGTTGGATAAACAATTATTACGATGACAAATACCACTGTAGTTGTTATTTTTGGACTATTTAGAAAATAACAATAACTCCTATCACCACTCGCAAAAATTTGAGAAAAAAATTTTTGCGAGCAAGTATGAAATTATTTTCTAACCAAAGAAAGCATTGTATTCACAAAATTTACACCTCTATTTTGAATTCCCTTATGGATATAAAAATAGAAGTATGCTATTTCTTGAGGCTCACAACAATTCTGGAGGCCAATTTGATCTTACTAAGCCTTTGTCTACGAACTCACAAACACATTAGTCTGACCATCATAAAGTAAGTCTGTCCACACATTTCACACTGCACTAAGAACACTTAATTACTTTATAAAACAAACTTCACTGCAAGGAAAATTGAACATTTTATTTTTATTGTATATTTGTAAAAAGAATTATATAAATGTTATTTCAACTGATGTTCTGCTTCTACTTTTCCTTTAGAAAATAACCTTTTTATGTTTCATTTAAAAGATGTTGTTGTTTTGTTAAATGTTGGAATCCTGATACACAGCAACAAAAACGTGGGAAGTCAAATGAATAAATTATAAATAAATCACATGAAGTGACATTTGTTGATTGCAGTCATCAGAGATAGTATCTTTACCAAGACTTCAATTTTTAAAATCATAGAAAAAATCTTTTCTAAAAAACAAAAAAAAAAAAAAATCAAATTTAACCCATGTCTAAGGTATATGTATATGGTCTTTTGTAGCAAAAATATCTGCAGTACCTATGATGAAAAATTAACTTGAATGTTTTTAGTATGCAGGGCCAGTGCAAGGGTCTATTGCCTCTCCCTGAATTTATGCTCCCACTCAACTACTACTCAATTTTCATGGGGTAGTATTCATAAAAAATAAAAATTTTATTGTAACCTAATTATATACAATAATCTATCATATACAGTGTGGGTGAACAATTCAACTCAGAAAAATAAAAAAATAAATACAATGTATCTAAATACAAATTAGAGATATGTCATAATAGATCATTCCATCTTAAAGCAAAACACCAACTTGAGATTTGTCTTGTTAAAAAGTTGAATAATTTTAACATATTCAACATTATGGATAAAAAATAATAGTGAATTTTATATTGTGTCTTTTTCAAGACTTAGCAAGAGCAAAAGAACTTCACAGATTTAAAAAAAAAACAAAAAAAAAACAAACAAACCCAGAACTTTGTCAAAATCTAGAAAAAAATTTATCCTTTAATAGTCAGTTGTACCCAGTTTAATTTGTAATGTATATAAATGTTGGTAGGAAAAAGTAAATGTTGATAAGATAGCAAGAGTCACAGGCCTGGCCACACCCTATTTGGGGATTTGGTGGTAATATTCATTGGCCCTGCCCATGTCTGATATAGACTAATCACATTTGAATAAACTGCAGTGAGAGTTAATTCCACCATGGATTGTTACAGTAAAATACATAATACATTTTATCTCATTTTCCCCACTTTATTCACAGTTGACCTGCATCATACTACAATAACAAGATGCATAAGTGACTCCGCCCAAAAGAAAATGTATCTACACACACAGGTAGATCAGTAAGTATATCACAGCCCCATAATAAAAACTACATTTATTTTACACATTTTCAACATTATCTTCTTTAGTAATGCACTGCTGAACAGACACTATAGAGTGAAAGTTTCAGATCAAAATTCAGTTAATAACTACCTATCAGGCTATGGACTTATTGATCCAGCCTCATATATACAAGGTGCTGTCCAAGAAGACAGTAAATTTGATCAAGAAAAAAAATGACTTACCTTGACACCTAATTTATACCATCTCCATCAAAATAGTCCCTGAACTGAATATTGGTTCACAGAGGATAATGACAAAAGTTCATATTACACTTGGTTCAAATGTGCTGTTCAAATTCCCTTAGCTTTTGCATAGAGAGTCATATATTTCAGTAAATATTTTGGATTGGGAATTCCTGGTGAAAAGCTTTTGTGTTAATAACTTAAATTTCTTACCTTGTATTATTTCCCAATCCCTTCAGTCATTTCTGTCAAGGAATTTTCTCAGCAAATTATGGGCAGTCAACTGAAAGGGAAACAAAAGGACATTTTATATTTGACTACTGGGAGATGAACTTCGTTTTGCAAAAACTGTTTTATTTCTCCATTTAAGATCAGCCCATTTGAACCTAAAAATGATCACTTTATATCTGCAAGATGAATTCAGCTCTTGAATGTTTTACATAAGAAAATAAAAGAGAGTCCATTCTTTTATGCAATAGGTGTTTATAGTCTCTTTGGGGATATTTTTTATTGTTTTCACAAATCTGAAAGAGACAATTTGTATAATAATAGTTTTAAAAGGCATGATCATATAAATACAAAATTTGAATGGCATGCTTTGTAGCAGAGATAGTTGCATGTTTTCTTATGACACCTATAATCAAATTTTGAACTAATATTTTGTTATCTACACTATTTGTATTCAGATTATGATCCTCAATTTGTTGTTGTTGTTAATACTATGTTTTAGCTGTTGTGTCCTCCAGCCTTCATCAGGTGTATATTGACATATTTACAGTTTCTTATAAAAAAATTTCCTCACAAATGAAGAAGTGACTTGAAACAACAGCAATATGGTTCTACAGAAGGAGGCCAAGAATAGCATAGACTGAACATATGAAGAACAATGAAGTTTTAGAGAAAACGGAAACAAAAAGGACACTTATACTAAGAATCAGAAAGTGACCGTTGAAATTTTTTGAGCAAATAATGGGGAAAGAGGGCATGGAAAATTTGACACTCACTGGACATAGAGGAAAACAGCACATAACCTACCCAATGAGCTTGTGTAAATGGATGGCAGAACAGGGTTTAGGAGAGATAAAAAGATAAAATTTACTAAGAGATACAAATGACAGGAAATTGTGGAGAGCCACGATGGCCAACATCCTGAAGTTACATGGCACATAGAAGAAAAATAATCAAACCGAACTTGTTTGTACACTGTTTATATTCAAACTATTGTCCTCATCCTTGTTGTTGTTATCACAGTGTTTTTGGCCTTTATCTTCTCCAGCCTTTATCAGGTGTATATTGATCTGGGTAACCTACAGGGAATTCTGAATTGAACTCTTTATTTAATTTATGGGGGTAGACTGTTCTCATTCCACTGCCCATGTCTAGAGATATTGTCTAGCCTTTATTTCTGGGCTGGGTAGTGTGTGCCTGAATTCAGTGGAAACAGGCAAGCAATAACTGAGCATTACTAAATAAGAACTAGACAATATCCATAGGCAGTGAAATGAGAATAGTGTACACTTGTAGTTTAAATAAAGGGATCAGTTCTGAATTCCCTGTAGGTTACCCAGATTGATATACCCCTGAAGAAGACTGGAAGGCACAATGGATGAAACGTTGTGATAACAAAGGTGAGTGCAATACTCCAAATATAAATAGTGTAGACAATGAGAACTCTTCATTCCAGAAATTCAGATAGTTATGTTAATTTTCCTAGTACCCAGAATCTCATTACCTAGATAATTGATACAAAGTCTTCCTACTTTCACTCTTTATTATGTTTTACTAAAGTCAGTCAATGAAAATAGGTGCTGAAAAATCCTTGGTTCAATCAAGAGGTGATTCTAAAACAAATTCTGATCTTTGGTCATGTTCGGGAAGAAGGTCAAGCAGAGAACTTTTTCTTAATCTCCTGCTGAATACACATTTTTTTCCTCTGATCACCTTTCACACCAAGGTGGCTTCCCTCTAAGTGGCACACATCTGTGTAGATCTACCTTTTCCAGACTGCCATTTTGCCAAGGGGAAGTAACTCAGCAGTTTTCATCACCCCTACTCTCACAGAACATTAAAAAGATACTGTTACAGTAAATTTCTAGACAAATGCTATAAGTGTATGCTAGGATTTCTTCCAAGCCAATGAAAAGAATAAAATGCACAATTCTCAATCTTACACATAGGTTTTCTTTCCTCGACTGTATCCCTTTTGTGGTGAACACTTAATATTTTGTGAGCATTTTATTTTGTTACTGCTTAGTTTCTTTGCTTTGCCTTGCAATACATTAAATTGTCTTGTCTCATATTTTGCTCTGTTCTTCTTCCTCCTCTTCTTGTTATTGAGAAATTATTTAATTCCACTTCAACATACCCGATTCCTTAACAAGTTTACTCCAAACTCCAAGTGATCCACTGCTGAAGGTGTTAGAAAAAAGATCCACTAAATATTCCAGAAAGTACCTAACTTCTCTTGCCTTATTTTATCCTGTCAAATCAGATCCAAAATGAAGTAAATCCTGTCCTATCTGGGCTGGAGATACACAATCCTTACTTTCCATCTTTAACTGAGTTCAAAATTATTGATATGGTTTTGTGGGAAAGGTCTTATTTTTCCACCCTGCAGCCTCTTTCCCCAAAGACAGCAATGTTGTAAGCCTATCACTCTACTCTATTACTATGGCATGGATTAATAATACAGCAATAGAGAAAACCATAGTTCATTCTGGTAATGCCTATTAGTCAAACACTACCCACTTTGTGACAACTGTCCTACTCAGATTTGATAGGTGAGTCTATGTTCAACAATTAGTGTAGAGAAGGTCGGTCCTCTTTCTACACAACAAAAACAAGGATCAGTTGCTACATACATAATCATTCACTTCCTTGTACCTCCATTTCAGCCTTGTGCCACATCTAAGTTATGCTTGGGAAATTCTTGTATCTTTCTTGCATCTCCCCTTTCATTCATATTACACACCACATTCAGTAACCCTCTACCATGAGTGGCTCTTAAGCCTTGTATTAGGTGAATATATATATATATATATATATATATATATATATATATATATGGAAAATGCTCGTCTGCCACCATATATTAAAAAGAGAGTTTTTATTTTTAGCATAAGTCCTTTTTATTTGATACTGGTTAAAGACATCAAAGCTTTTGACAAGAATAAAAAGAGATGACATTTTCATGATATGGTAGTAGTTTGAATATTGACTAAAACATTTTCTAATTAATTGTTTAATGACACATCAACACCTTCTGGGTCATTTAATGGTAAAATTTACACTTCTTAGGAGCTTTGAAGTAATAAAAATATGATTTATATTATTCTGTTTTCACAATTGAATGCATGATAGATGAAACTCAACTTTTGTGTATATCCATGTTTGTGTGGACATAATTACTAGAGGCCATGATATGTGTGCTTTGTGTTGTAGTTTTGTTTGAGTTATATTTGAGAGTTTGATTTAAGAAATTGTAGGATATTACATGGACTAATGTCATGAATGTTCTTTAATGTTAGTTGTTTGGTTGGTTGATTTTGTTCAATGTCATATTAACACCTCCATGGGTTATTTAATGTTGATACCTAAATATTTTTGTATGTAATTTTATGCTTTCAACTACAGATATTTTGTACATAATTTTATGCTTTCAGATTAAAGGTATGTTTATTTATATATATTTTGTAGATCATAAAATGTATTGTTGGCCATTTTATTATAAAAATGTACTGTTGATTTTTATTTGTGGGTTACACTATTTGCCCATTGCTGGGACCCTAACATGTGCTACCACCCTGGGTCAGATTGGACCTGAGAACAATAACAATTAAGAGGTTGTTCCACACTCTTTGAAATCTCTCTATTAGAGGCCTTGCTGCCAGATGTAGTTTGTCATACACAGGATGACATTTTCCAATGAATTTCTTAACTGTAAAAAGACTTTAGAATGGTGTCTTTGTATTTGATAAAGAATAACTATCAGCATCTAGTTTGAAATGTTCTGTTCATGAACACAAAATGAAAGGATAATAATTAGTAGGAATTATTAAAGAGTCAAAGTGATCATTTGAATGCATGAGAACATAATCCCAAGTACAAAGTTAACAGACTAAATAAGTGATCAAAGTGTAGTAATTATATGTTATGACATTATAATTGAAGAGAAAAATAAAAAGTGTCTTGTAGGCCCCCCACAAAATTTATGATACAAATACCCACCTCACTATAATACATCTCAATTTTCATAAGGTAATATTTATATAACATGCAAATTTTAATATAATCTGATTATGTACAATAATGGATCACATGTAATATAGGTGAAAAATTCAACTTAAAAAATTGAAGCTAAATGCAAAATATCTAAATACATATTAGAGACATGTTATAATAGATGATGCCATCTTAAATAAATCAACAATGTTTTGCAGCACTTTTTAACATGAACTTGAGATTTTTCTTGTTAAAAAGTTAAATAATTTTAACACCATCAACATTAAGGATAAAAAACCGTGAATTTTATAGTGTTTTTTTTTTTAAACCTAACATGAGCAAAACAAATTCAGAGATTTGGACAAAAAAGAAAGAAAAAAGAACCCAGAATGCTGCCAAAATCTGCGAACATTTTTAATCTTTTAATAGTCATGTAAAGTTCCATTCTATGGACAATATTTGTTACCCAGCATAGGGACTGAACTTACATCCTCCTGGTTATAAAAACTAATACTTTATTGAATTAACCTATCTCCCCTGTTAGTTCAAATGGATTCAGCCAAAGTAGGTCAAATTAAGTTAGTTGTTTTTCCTCTAGAGCGGGGAAACTTTCAGTTGCCTGGTGAATTTTTGTCAGAGTAATTCAGGACTGCCTGGATCATATCCCTAAAATAATTTAACACTGGTATTAGTTTTTATAAACATGCAGATATAAGTTCAGTCCCTATGCAGGGTAATAAATATTGTCCATAGAATAGAACTTAACAAGTCAGTTGTGCATATTTTAATTTGTAATGTAGATAGAAACTTCCTGGGCCCCCAATCAGGTTTCCTCAAGTCAGGGAGCTTGGAGGTAGCATGTACCATCCCTGATTCCAATCTTTGTTCAACCAATTGAACTCTTTTGTCTTGATGTTGGTCCAATGTTTCAGCTACAAGCTTTGAGCAAGAGGAAAGACCTTTCTCTTTTTTTTTTTTCTGTAGAGATTATACACCTGAAGTATACTGTAGAAGGGATCAGATAAAACATTGTGGTAATAATATCAACAACACAGAGAAGTAACTTAATTGTCTGAACAAAACTTGGAAGGATTCTTTTTCTAGAGTTTCTAACATTTCTGATATGATATTAATTCCATTGCTTGTGCTTTCATTATTTCATTTTCTTTCATTATTTCCAATTTTCTTTCCTTTTTAATCTTCATGGCTGGCTTTTTATTTCCTCATTTTCTTTATCCCTTTGTTTCTTTTTTTCATTTTTTTTGATTAATTCCTTAAATTAATATAACTTTCATTGTCTGTGTTCATGGTTTTTGGTTATTTTTTTTATTTCTTCTTTCATTTACACATTGTCTATTTCATTCTTGTTTAGGGATCCTCTTATTTTCAAAAGCATAAATTGTCTTTCTTTTATTTATCTCCTTTTACTGAAAAATGTCAAGGAATTTAGAATCATGTCAGCCTTTTTGCTCAATGACACACTTTGCTAACACTGTACACAAAAATTCTCCTTCAAATGAAAATGCCCATTGAAAAACTACAGACATGACTATCTCTAACAGTAAAATATAAATCATACTTAGAAAATTCACACAGAATTTTGAATCAGTAAATTCCAACAGTTGTCTTTCTCCACCTACTTCCAAATAAATTTTGATTTTGAGGTTTTGTAATCTGCCACTTTAAGACCAAATACATTCTTATAAATGACATTTAAATGATATTTACTTTTTATAAATGAACAATCAGTAAATCAATATCAACTTGAAGTATAAAAATGAAGCAAACAAAAGTTACTTTGACCTTTAGAATATTAGACAATATTTGTAGTTATGTTAGGTTTTTGTAAGTTTTCTGATTTTTTATTTATTTTTACAGGTCAGTGTTCTATTTTGTTTTAACATTTTGAATGAAATTGCAAACAGAAAGCATTTGTGCTTTTTTTGTTTTTAGATTTTTCCTCCATATTTTTTTTGCTTTAGCTTTTTTTTCTTACACACACTCACACAGATACATATATATATATATATATATATATATATATATATTTCATGTGTTCTTATAATTTTTTTTTCTTTTCATGAAAATGCATAAAAATTATATAAAAAAACTTAATCACAGGACCTTGTTGGATGTTTTTAGAAAAACTTGCATAAAAGTTATTTAATTCTGAAATCTAAATACAAAAATTCTAACTTTATAATTAATTCAAGAGAATGACATTATTTCATGATTAAATTATAATTACTTAGCTGCATTTTATTTTTACAAATAGCCTTACAAAATCAAATGAAGCAGGAAAATTTGTTTCTCCTTAGAAGAAATGAGATTAATCATACCAAATTGTTTTTTTAATTTTCTTGACAATGACTGCCACGTTTTCAATTTTACTATAAAATGTATTGTTGGCAATTTTGTTCTTTGTTTTTATAAAATATATTGCTGGCAATTTCACTATATATCTCTTTATATAAAATTACTATTATTATAAGAGCCTTTTAAAAATAAATTGCTAGAACCGTTCTTAACAATACATTGGGGAAACTTGGAGAAATTTAAAAAACATATCTAAAATACAAAAGGGATCTTATACACAACAATTTATCAAATGCACTAGTTATACAAAGAAATAAATTCAACCATAACTTTATTCTAAAAAATGCTACACTTATTAAAAGAGAAACTAACTTACTGAGATGGAAGATTCTTGAGAGTGCCACTATTGAATCTTATCAAACTATAAATCTGTGCCTGGATCTTTTCAAATAACTCCATTCCAGAAAGAATTACTACTTTCCCAAGCCGATATATTTGAATATAAAAATGTTAAAAAACTGAAAGAAATTGTTATTCAAAATATAGAATACAAATTAATCCCAAGCTAAAATAATTTAAATACTAATTTACATTAACAAAAAAATTAAATTTCAAGTATATCATTTACTCAATTTTTCTCATTAGACATTGAAATATGTCACTTATTTTCCTCTTTAGCTTGCCTAGACTTTTTGGCTAACCTGATGAATATTCATAAGCATTCTTAAGTTTAAAAATTTTGAATAACCAATAACATTTTTGCTGTTACATATAAATACCCGTTACAAAATAAAATCCTTGCTTTTCGTCCCTCAGAGGATGAAATACTTTGGGTAAGATAAATTTTCCTTTGTCTTTATTCATATTAACCTTTTATAGACATTCATCTATGCACTCTACATTATAATAATAGCTGGCTCCTAGTTTCTGGGCATGCCTATCTGCTAGGAGAGTGAGTCAATCCCTCATGCATAAACTTGCTCAGGCACATTTGTAATTATTCAGCACCCACAGAGCCAACCTGTGCTTTATATTGCAAGTAAGTTGAACAGAACATAGTTACATATTCTGGGAGAAAGTGCATAATCTGACATGATCAACAGTTTGATCAAGGTTAGTACACTCAAACACTCGGTCTCAGTGAGTGCAACCATCAATGGCATTTTACCCACAACCATATATATATATATATATATATTTGTGTGACAGATTTTGATTGTTTTTGTTTAGTGGCACATCAAACTCTATGGGTTTTTACACATTTTTATTTCTGGAGATAATAATGTTTAATGTTGCAAGTCATTGGGTTAGTAAATTAACCCACAGGTGGAGAGAGAAGAGGCGGATTCATACCTTTCCCAAGAATAGTTGCCCATAAGTGAATACAAAAGACCCACATGGGATTGGGATTCAGCTCTCCAACTCACAATTCCAAGCCATTATCCATTACTCCAGACACAAATTCAGGTTTCACCACCCAGTATTTCTAGGTGGACACTGATCTAGGTGCTGACTAGGTTTGACTTCACTGATTGTACAGGAACCAATGTTTCAATATTATATAGCCATAAACCATGAGAGAGAGAGAGAGAGAGAGAGAGAAATGAAATATATATGCATGTTTATATAAAGGTGTATAAAGATAATATTTAAAAAATTTTAACTAAATGTTTTCAGTACACTCACACATATCTTTTTGCTATTTATACAGATGAAGAAAAGGAATTTCAAATGCCAACATGTGATTTTACTTTTCACAGAAGCCAATAGCCAAACACCTTCATATCCAGATGTCAAAATAAAGAAAAAAAAATTAACTCCACTGAACAGAAAAAAAAAATTTACTTGACAGATGGATGGGCAGACAGACATTTAAACAGACAGATATACTGACAAATAGACAGATCAAAAAGCAACTGAGGATGCCCTCCATCCAATTTGAGCAAATAAGCATAAGAACAAGTTGTTTCCATCATTTGAGAAATGTGAATTTGGAGCTGGAGTTGGGAGACAGAACATGAGAACAGGTAGAGTTAGATAACAACTTTCATGAAATGACAAAGAAAAAAAAAAATGAGAAAAATAAAAAGCAAAACAAAATAAAAAATTTTAAAGTGAAATTTCCTTCCTCTCATCATATTGTCAATTTTTTCCCTACATTGATATATTCATTTTTTTTTTTTTTTATACTTTTTCTACCGGTAAACACTTTCTCTTTCTCAGTTTTCTTTTTTCTCTTCTATTAAACTTCTATTCACCTATTATCTTCTGTTTCATTTCTTTTATTTCAAACATTCCACTTGACTTTTCTTCCTCCACCTCACTGTCATTATTTCTCTGTTCTCTCACAAGTTTTTCTTTTATTGCTCCATTTTATCTTCTTTTTATTTCCATTGTACTACTTCCTGCTTATGTTTTACTTTCACCGTCTTATATTTTTGGATAAGTTCTTTGAATTTTCCTTTTTTTTTTTTTTTGATATGATGTTCACTCATATTTACTTGATACAATTTTTTTTATGCTGATTTTTAATGTTCTTATTCTGCCGCCAACATTTCAGCACTTAAGACATTCTTCTTCAGTTCTTCCTTTTGTTATTTTCACTTTCCTCTTCTTCCTCTATCTTTCATCTTTTATTTTTCATTCTAAATATTTAGAGGCTTAATTTAGTGCTGATAGAGAAAGTTTCATTAGTAGGATCTTCTATTCCACTATGTGTTTTTCTTTATTTTTTTATCACTTTTTTTTTCAACTTTCATAAATGACATTTCATTTCTCCAGTTGTACTTCTGATTGTCATGTTTCCCATCATTCGTTCTGGTTTAGCCCTTTCCTTTTCATTATCTTCATTCTTTACCATCAATCTCTTTCACCACTTTTTAAATTACAGAGCTCATCTGACTTTAAAAGATATTATATGTGGTTAGTTAATCTGTCCTTTTGTTTTCTTCTTTTTGCCTACATTTGTTTCATTGCATCCCTTCAAGGTTTCTTTTGGCAATTTTCTTTTTATTGATCAACAAATCAATTATTCTTTGTTTTTTTTTTCTTTAATTCTTGAGCATCACTTTCCCTTATTCTTTCATCTGTTCAATTTGCACACTCCACTCTTTCACTATTCACATTTTGAAAACCCTTCTCTTTTTTTTAACACTTTTTTGACAACCATCTTCAAGATATTGCTTCTTTTTTGTTTTTTAACTATCACAACTTTAAGATGTTTCTTCTTTCATGGCTCCCTTCATTTTTCTCCTGTTGACTGTTTTACAGTTTTTATCATACTTTTCTCCTCCCCTCTTTTACCTCACTATTACTCACCTTCCTGGATATATACTAAGTTGAATTTTGTAAGGCACAAGGCCAAATAGGTTAGGCTAGAGGGGTAAGTTTATATTCCACCAGACTTTCCAAGATTTTTTCATTCCATTTTCATCATTTATTCAGTTTCTTTCTTTACTCTTTTTACCAATTCTTCAGTTTTTACATTTTTTTCATGGTATTTTTGTTCCTTTTTGTCTATTTAAAAAAAGTATTTTCTTTGTTTTTCTTTCTTGTTCTTTTTCATCATTTCTTCTGTTTTTTTTCTTTCTTGTTCTTTTTCACAATTTCGTTTATTTCCTCTTCTTTTTCCTCATTTCTTCTGTTTTCTTTCTTTCCTGCTCTTTTTCATCATTTCTTCTGTTTTTTTTTCTTTCTTGTTCTTTTCTACCATTTCTTTGTTTATTTTCTTTTATTTTTCCCCATTGCTTCTATTTTTCTTCTTTTTTTTCATCATTTCTTTTGTTTTTTTTCTTCATGTTGGTTTATTCACATTTTACTTTTATTTCCCATTCTTCCAAAGAGTTTTTCTTATTCACTTTCTCTCTTTCACCTTTTCCAGTTCTCATCAGTTTCTTGCTTTCTCTTACATTTTTTTTAAATTTCCTTTTTTTTTTTTTTTTTAAATCTTTTTATATCAATTCCTCTTCATTAACTTTTTCCTGTCCTCTTGCTTTAGGCATTTTTCTCATTTTTTTCTCTCTCCCTTTCTGTTTTTCTCTCTCTTTCTGATACTATCTCTCTCTCTCCCTTTTTGGTCTCTCATTTTTGTCTCACTAATTCCATTCCACTTACTCTGTAACACATCTCACCCATTTCACACCACTTTACCACCCTTCTTACCATTCACAAATTACAACACTCAGCAGCAGATGTAGTTAACTGCCGAATGGCAAATAAACTGGCAATGAATATGAAATGACAAGACCCTTGTCAAAAAAATCACGACATATTTCCCTTGTAAATGATCAATCAACCTTTGTAGAAACATGTTTCAACCTAATTGAAATAGGTTTCTTTCTTTCTCTTGTCTTTCTTTGTATTATTTCATTTTTCTTTCCTCTTTTAATATTCTATTGTTCTTCATTTTGTGGTTTCCATATTTTACATTTGTTTGATTCTTTCAAAGATTTTTGTTCTCGCCATCAATCTTATTTTCTTTATTTTAATACTATCACTATGTTCTTGTTTTATTTTTTTTAATTGAAATGTTTCATGTTTTAAATGTTTCGTTGATTTAGGGGAGGGGTTTTTGTTCAGCAATGTTTTTTTGATTGATTTGTTTATTTTGCTATCATTTATTGATTGTTGCAGCAACGGAGAAAGTGGAGGGTGTTGGAATTAAGAGAATTGGACATCTTGACATACAGAGGGAAGAAAATGTCAAAAAAAACAAAAAAAAACAATTAAAAATAGAAATATGTTTTTTTATAAACATAGAATGCATAAAAATAAACAATTGTAAAGGAAAGAGCAATAATATGAAAAACTGACATGTAAAGCAAAGAAGAAAGTTGACAAATAATGAGGAAAAACAAAAAGGATAAATAAATGTGCATAAAGACAATAGAAAGAGGAGGAAAAAAATGAAAAACTGAATGAAAGCCTGAATGAAAAAAAAATGAAGGGAAAAAGGAGTGACTGAAATATTGAAAGGAAAGAAAGAAAAATTTAAGAAAAAAAAGACCCAGCTAAATAACATGAAAGACATGAATATGTCAAGGTTTAGTGAGAGGGAAGATATGGAGTGATGAAAAATGAAGGAAGGAAAGAAAGCAAAAAAGCAAGTGGTAAAAACAAAGAAAGAATGTGAAAGGAAAGAAAAGAAAAAAGAAAGAAAGAAAGAAAAAAGAAAGAAAGAAAGAAAAAAGAAAGAAAGAAAGAAAAAAGAAAGAAAGAAAGAAAGAAAGAAAAAAGAGAGGAAAAAGAGGAAAAAGAGGAAAAAGAGAAAAGGAATGAAAAAGAGAGAAAGGAATGAAAAAGAGAAAAAGGAATGAAAAAGAGAAAAAGGAATGAAAAAGAGAAAAAGGAATGAAAAAGAGAAAAAGGAATGAAAAAGAGAAAAAGGAATAAAAGAGAGAGAAAGGAATGAAAGAGAGAAAGGAATTAAAAAGAGAGAAAGCAATGTAAAAGAGAGAAAGGAATGAAAAAGAGAGAAAGGAATGAAAAAGAGAGAAAGGAATGAAAAAGAGAGAAAGGAATGAAAAAGAGAGAAAAGAATGAAAAAGAGAGAAAGGAGAGGAAAAAAGAAGGAAAAAAGAAAGAAAAAAGAAAGGAAAAATGATGGAAAAATGCAATTAAGATGAATAAGATAAAAGGAAAAAGAAGAGGTGAAGTTAACTGAAGGAGATGGTAAGAAAAGAATAGGAAAAAGGAAAGAAAGCAGAAAGACCAGAGAATTTGTATAAAAATAAAAAGAAAAAAAAAAGAAATAATATCAAAGAATTTTAAATTGACATAAATACTACCAAACCCTCTGTCCAGTTTTCTTTGAAAAAAAAAATGTCTTTAAGTAGAGGTTAATTAACAAATGACAGACATATTGAAAATGAAAAGAAATGTAAAATTAGATGAATTTTGAAAGGAGAGCATAAAATAAAATGAACTCTACTTGTCGACACTGAGGTTAATTTATATTCTTCATTTTGGATTTTTATTTTTCAAAATAAATAAGAAAATAAAATGAGAAAATTATTTTGTAATACCTCCTCCTTATTTTTATTTTATTCTGTATTTTTGTTTTTAAGATTTTGTATTCCTGGTGTTGGTTTAATTGAATAGGAGGAGTGGAAAAAATGAAAGGGCAAATGAAAAATGGTGTAAAGACCTTATAGCATTAAACAAAATAAAAAAAAAAAAGCAATGAAGAGAATTTGGAAAAAAATAAGCTTGTAAAACTGTAAAGAGTTTTGAGTAAAAGTTTGAAATAAATAAAAAATAATAAAAGGCAAAAGAGCAACTGAAAAAGCTTAATCTTTTTTTAATGACCCTGATTTCTTGGCTATAAATTCTGAATTAAAAAGGGAAAACAGAAGATAAAATAGAGAACAAAAAATGCAAAATAAAACACTGAATGGGAAATAAAAGAAGAAATAAAAGTTTAAATATTGTGTAAGCTACAGAAATAAAAGATTTGACAAAAAAATAAAATGTAATTAGTGGAAAATAATGGGGAAGTTTGAAAAGAAACATACAAAACCAACATAAATAAAAGGAGAAAACAAAAAGATGAAAAATGCCACAAAATTAAATTGTGGAAAATATATGAAAGAAAATTAAATAAAATGGAAAAGATTATGAAAATTAAATCAATGATAAATCAAAATTAAATACCATGCAAAATAAAACCTAATAATTACAAAATAATAGCTAAAAATAATAGAAAAATCTTCGAAACTATCAACAACAAAAAAAATGGTAAAACTAAAATGAAACAAAGAAGGGATAAAAAATATAAGCAAAATGAAAATTCAAGATTAAATAAAACCAGAAATTTAAAGAAAGATAAAAGATACAAAATAGAAATCCATTGTGTAGTATAAACACCTCCCACGCGATGGTAAGACATTAGTGGCAATGGTGTTTTCAGCTTGCTAATATCTTACAATTATGTGGGAAGTATTTCTGTCACACATTGTATTATTATTTTAAGCCTGTACATCCAATTCATTAATTTCCTATATAGTTTAGTCTGGCACAAAGACACAACAGCAGAGCACCCATGAGAATCAACACTAGCAAACAGATCTACAAGGTGAGCTTGCTAAATACTCCCCTCCTCCAATTTGAGTGGCTGTTAATCAGCTTTTCCGTGTTTAAATAAATCAACTTTTCTTATATATTATTTTCGAGATGAAGTACTGTCAATATATTTTATTTTATTCAAACTATTGTTTTTATCCTGATTATTATTGACATTGTTATAGACAATGTTTCAATGTTGTGTAGTGTATTTTTGGAGCCTTTAAATCCAGTGTCAGATAGTTTCAGTATTTTGAATAACCACTTTCGATGGATCTTTTTTAAACTTAATTTTATAGAATAATGGAATAAATAACCATAAAGTGAGATCACTAAAAATTCCTAGCAGTTTTCTAAACAAAATTATGGGGATAAAGTTGTTGAATAGATTATCTCAATAACAGTTTGACAAAAGTTCAATACTGCAACAAAAGTATCAACAGATTAAAACTGATTGATTCATTCATTTTCTATCATTTTATCAACCCTTTGCAGGTTATTTAAAGTCAGAAAACATTTTTAGATTGTAAGAAATTTTTGTTCTTTTGAGATTATAATGATTTAGTGATACAAATCTGACTAATTAACCCATAGCTGGGGCAAGAAGTGAATCCATATCCTTCCCAAGGTTATTCATACATAAGTGAATATAACGAACCCAACAGGAATTGGAACTCAACTTTCTGATTAACAATTCCGAGTAATTATCCATTACATCACACACACATCCAAGCTTACAGCTTACCTGGTATTCTCAAGCAGACAACCATCTAGGAGGTAACAGATTAGAAGAATGAAGAGAAATGTAAAAAGTAAGCACAAAGGCTAACTAATTACAGATATTCAGGTGATTTCTATCAAGGTAGAGGAATTTCAGTCAAAGACTTTAAGCATTACCAGTAAGATTAATAAATCTTAGATTCTTTTTAATATTGTATCCCTGGGGTTAGTTTACGAACATTTTGTTTCAAACAGGAGTTGTAAAAAATAACCGGGATCTCAATAATTTGAAGAATCTTAGTTGACAATTGATTAACATGTGGCTGATAATGGTCAATCCTGCAAAAAAATTAAATCCAAGAGTTATCTGGATTGAAAGTAGAATGATCAAAGAACTAAATTTGTTAACAGACAGAATCAAAGAAAAAAGAAATAAGGTACAACAAAATCCACACTGTTAATGTTTTGTATACATATAATGCACCATCCAGACTCCAGGAGATTTTACCATCAGAAATTAACTTAATCTTGGACATTGTTTCTCCCATCTTCAAAAGAGACATTTTGAAAATGGCATTAAGATACTGTTCACAAAGGATAATGTAGTGATAAAGTTCCATATAACATTTATTTTATGCATATTGTTCAAATTTCCTGAAATTCTAAGATTATATATATGAATAATTACATAGAATAAATGGTAATTTCCAAAAAAATTTCAGCTAATTATATGTCGGACTGCAAACTTACTGATCCATGCTCACTTGGAGCCTGATATGTATTAGCTGTATTTTGATCTAAAATTCTCATTATATAATATTCAATCCATGTGAATATTTTCACTAATAAATTAAATGCATTAACAAGAAATGAGATTATATTGAAAGATTAATAGTTGTTGTGAAAATAAATGCAAATACAATTGTCATTGATGAGTTCATACCCTTATAATAAAAAATTGTATTCAATTTACACTTATATATATATATATACACACACACACACACACACACATGCATGCATGCATGCACACCCAGTTAAAGTAAAACAATTTTTTTCTGAAAATACGCATGTAAGTAAAACAATTTTAACAATTCTCTGAAAACACACACACCCACACATATATATATCTGTAAAATGTACGATTTAGAAACATGGAAAAAAATCACCTTATATCAGCAAAGAAAACTATTATATTGCTTTTCCAACTGAAATGGTTTGATCTGACAGAATAGGAGAAGGCTTTTCTTTTTTGTTCACATTTTTAATTTGTTCAAATTATTTATTGAATAATTCATATTATACTTTTTGCTTTTATGTAGTGTTATTAAAAAAAAAAATACTATCCTAAAAAAAAATGAAGATGTTTTATACAAGAGGAAGAGCTCTCATCCTGAGCCACTTTACAAAATCTAACCAAATCACAGATTTTTGCTATTTTTTAACATCTTTTTGGTCAGGCAAAAATTCTTTAGCATGTATTTGTATAATGTATGTAAATATATACACATATAGAATAGTCAAATTTTTAGATATTACTATTGTATATTTTATTATATCTATAATATCCATACTTTATTTTGAAAAGAGCCAGCTCAGGTCGAAAATGGAGAATTGTTGGCATATTTGGACTGGGGGTGCTCAACCCTCACTTTCCAGCTGTGACAAGTTGCTTTCATTGCCACAATGATTAGAATATAGAGCAGTAACCATAGTTATTAGTCTGTGGTTCAATCTTGGGTCACAAATAAAATCAAAACATTTATGCAGCTTTGTTGGAGATTACTTATTTTCAACCATACAGCCTCTTTCCCAATGATGTTGGCTGTTTGGTTGATTTTATTCAGTGGCATATCACCACCTCTATGGATTATTTAATGCTAAAATCAAAACATTTTAAACACAATTTTAGGGCTTCAACTAATTATATTTTGAATACAGTTGTATCCTTTCAAATACATATAAACTGTATTAGTGGTCATTTTGTTATGAAAGGTATTGCTGGTAATTTTACTATAAATATGTACTGTTAGTAATTGTTTTATATAAAAATGTTTTGATGGTAATTTTATACTTTCATGGTGTTTTGTTTTTGTTTGAGGGTTCACTATTTTTCTATAGTTGTGACCCTAATAGGTGTGTTGTATCCTTAAAAAAGGTTACAAGCAGACAAAGGTGGTACTCAAGTGAAAGGAACAGCAACATGGGTGTAGATGAAAGTGAGGTTTTATTGTAAAAGGGAATGCACCTGAAAGACAGGGAATCGGTTAACAAGCTAATAATTCCTGAAGCAAGTCCCCAGTATATCCTGTGCTCACTATATATATCTACCAATATAGTCAATCCACATATGCGATAGGGAGTGTGGGACATTCTATTATAACACCTCCCCTTGAGCTAATTTTCCCATTAAATTTTGCTCAATACCTTTTCTTTTTGGGGTCAGAACATAACTGTTTGACTTTTTCCTCTTCCTAGTACTTTTCCATCTCACCAAGGTGCTACCACCCTGGGTCAGGGCGAACCTGGGAATAACAGTAATTAAGAGGTGGTTTCACATTCCCTAAAACCTTTTAATCTCCTGATCAGAAGCCTTGCGGACGGATGTAGTTTATCATCATACCTGAATCTCCTGATGATGTAAGCCTGTTCCTACTTCCTTGCAAATGTTCAGAACCACTTCATTCTTTTGTACCACCAGTTCAGACCTTTAAAGCCAAAACATGTCTTATGACATTCACAGGATTGAATCATTCTCATTGCCTAAACAATATTTTGATAGGAAGGGCATTCCACTCTGAAAGCTTCTTCCAAAGAACTGCTTCTTCCTGAAACAGACTGCCATGTGGATGCTTCCTCAAAGACTACAATCTTAAACTCTTCAATCACGGGTCAATCTCTTATCCTTATAATCTTCACTTCTTCATACATTCCTATCTCACACTTCATTCAGTAACAACTTTGAGTGGCTCTTAGGCCTTGAATTGGATGAACTTTAATAAAAAGAAAATTACAAAATTATTACAATATAGTGTAATATTTATGCATTTAATGCACTTTTCAGCCTGGAACCAAAGTGAAGTATCTGTTCTCTTCATTTTAAATGGGGGAAGGTGCCTGGTACTAGGGATTCTAACCATACAGCAGCACCTTCCTCTTTGCACTAAAAGAGGGGTGGGGTTGATGTAATTTTGATACCAGCCTGACAGGGGTTTTTGGGGTTAGGCAATTTTTCTTCTTGGTCCATATATACATGTGTATGTGTATACATAAAACTGATCTTATGTCATATACTATCTTAGTGGGGAAGTTATGTAAATAAAATCTATATTAAAAAAAATCATACCAAACTATATCTAAGTTCATATAAGGAGGAGTGCTTAAAAGTCATTACCCAATAATATAACCAAATAAACAAAAACTAAATTTTGCTTTTTGAAAGACATCTTGGTTAGGCTAAGAATTTTTCAACACCCATCTCATATATCAATAGCTTTCACTTGACTGGTCATGATTAATAAACAGCAATGTTTTTTGAGACATTACATTAAATAAGACTAATAACATTTGGATACTGCTCTATATTCTTGGCAATGAAACCAACTTTTAAGATATAACAATAATCTTATTCCTTTCTGTTTCCTTTGTAGATATAAAACAACATTGAAAAGACATATGACAGGCAGAAAGCAGAGTAAACAAGTTAGTAAAAATGATCCATTGACATGAGATACTATTTTGTTCAATATAGTCTTATATAAATTGCAAAATTACAAGCAATTCAGTAGTAAAACCCAGTTGGATTGATATCCATATTTCAATTACTGTTTTTTGCCTTCACTTAAAAACTTCCAACAGAAGCAACAACTAAAATGGATAACTCATGTAACTAAGAGCGAAAATCATATATTCAAGATGTTGACTTTCCACATTACCATAACAAATGTAGTATAGAAGATAAGGATATTGAACACATAATACGCTAAACTAAGGATAGTTTTGCCAAACACCACAACTTACAAGAAAACCAAAATATTAACTTACAAATTTGAGCCATGTTCTTCAATAGTCTTGTCAGAACAAGACTATATAAGTAACAAGACTTGAAAAACCTATTTTCCTGAAAAAATAGTTGAAATAGAAAGAATTTATAAATTTCAGTCTAAAGTAGCATTGCCATTGTCAATGAATTCTTATAAGGAAATGGTTAATATTACCATTCCTATTGAACAATAGGTTAGGAAGGAAATTGCTATCAATACTAAAAAGAATGATAACAGTGGCCTTGAGAAGTCTAATTTTCTGCAAAATTGTGTTAAGAAAAAGATTTCATAAATTTCAACTGAATGTGGTACTGTTTGGTCAAGAAATGCTAAATGTTTCCTTGTAAGGAAACAGCTAATCTCATCATTAGCATTATAGCCATATAGAAATCTGGACTCAATGTTGAATAACAACATCATGATAAAATTAGAACAAAAAAAGATCAGCTGCATAATGGCTATAGCTAAACGCAGATAGCATTCCATTGTTTGTTTGAGTGGCATTTTGGTAAAGTCCAATAGCAGCACTCTCAAGAATTTTCCGTCTCAGTAAGTTACTTTTGCTTTTGATAACAGAGGCTTTCTTTAGATCAAAGTTGTGGTTGATCTTATTTCTATGTACAACTCGTGCATTTGATAAATTTTTGTGTATAAGATCTTTTTATAGATATGCATTTTTAAATTTTTGCAAGTTTCCCTAATATATTGTAAGGAACAGGTGTGACAGCTTATTTTATATATACCTGCTTTGGAATTTGTATTGTTATGGATACTTTTTATTCTAATCATATCCATAGTAGTTTTGGAGAGGGTCATAATTATTTTGATATTCTTAAAACTGGATAAATTGTTTTGGATATTAGATGTTAAGCAATTAGTAGGAAGTATTATAGGTTTGTTTTCCTTCCAGCTAATATAAGTTTTCCTTTTGTCTTATATATATATATATATATATATATATATATATATGTGTGTGTGTGTTCAATATTCATGAAGATAGAAGATAATGAATCAAAGCGATATAATTTAACTTAAATTAATAAAGATTATGAATATCCTGCTCTGTATAAACAAATGGGATTTGGAAATCCAAGGGCAAATGTTTCCCTTTGACATTATACATGTATATTTTTACAGTTTGCGTGATTGTACACAAATACCTTCAAACAAAAGCAGGTACATTTTTCTGTACAGATTTTGTTTATTTGTATTTATAAAACTTTTGCTCAATAGTTTTTGAGGAAAGTGAGATTGAAAAATTCAATTGAAACGTGAAATTGGTTTCAGGCAGCTGTAAGCTTAATATAGATTCCCTTAATATGTACAAAAATAGACACAGGGAAAAAAATCAAATCAGATAGAAATGTTTCTTTCTCTTTACTAATACAAACAAGATTCACCTCATTCTGCTCATCAGATTTAAAAAAAAAAAAGAAAGAAAAATGAGAGAAAAGGAATGAAAAAAGAATAGTAGAGGAACAAAAAAGAGAGAAGAGTAGAAGAATGAAATAGAAGAGAAATGAAAGAGAAATGAAAGAGAAAAAAGAGGAGAGAAAGAGAAAAGAGGAGAGAAAGAGAAGAGAAAAGAGAAAGACAAGAGAAAAGAGAAAGAGAAGAGAAGAGAAAGAGAAGAGAAGAGAAAGAGAAGAGAAAGAGAAAGAGAAGAGAAAGAAAAGAGAAAGAAAAGAGAAAGAGAAAGAAAAGAGAAAGAGAAAGAAAAGAGAAAGAGAAGAGAAAGAGAAAGAGAAAGAAAAGAGAAAGGAAAGAAAAGAGAAGAGAAAGAAAAAAGAAGGGAAAGAAAAAAGAAGGGAAAGAAAAAAGAAGGGAAAGAAAAAAGGAAAGAAAGTAAAAAGAGAAAGGAGAAAGAAGAGATAAAAGAAAGAAGAGTGAGAGAAAAAAAGATTTAGAGACAGAGAAGAGGAGAGGAAAGAAAGAAAAATATTTAGTTGACTCCTTTAAATGCCTCAAGTTACAAATATCCCTCCACACCCCTCACTAACCTAGTTGCCAAAATACTTTTTTTTTTATAATGCTTATTGAAAACCAATTTGAAATGATCTGTTGCCGTTTCTATTTTGTTGAGTTTCTTGCAGCGATCAAGCCTTTTGAAAGACAAAAATGGTTTTGATTCTAACACAGGAGCAAATTTCAATAATGCGATTGAAGGAATATTACAAGACTTATTTTTAGTTCTTCCCTTTTTTTAAATGTTTTCTCCCCACAAACCCAATATGTCATAGAAAAAAAGAATATCGTTAAGCATGGTCTGCCTGCAAAAGAAGATGGTAGACTGAATTGACTGAATCAAAAACATTATTTATAGACTTAGTCCTTCTTTTTGGCAATCATTTTTTAATCCCAAATGTAAAAACTGATTTTATTTTCTATCATAAATAATAATTGCCTGAAATAATGACAGAAATAGAAAAAATTCAGTATGAAATGTTTTTTTTAATTCAATAAAAATTTTGTTTAATTCAAAATATAGTTATTAGACTTTTTGAGTGTGTCCATACCTATCCAGAAATATCTAAACTGTCAGCTGTATACAGCTGCATTCTCAGATCAATTGTTAAAAATGGCTTTCAGTGAATGAAAACTGGAAGTCTTGGCAAGAACCATTCTTCAAACCTTATGGACTAGTGCTATAAATTCAAACACAAAAAAGCTGTATGAAAAAAAAAAAAATGGAAACCACATCACTTGAGGACTTTCAACAGCAGCAACAAATAAAATGGATAGCACATGTAATTTGAAGAGAAAATAATGACAGAATCAAGATGTTAATGTTCTCACACTACTTCAAACAAAAAGGTTAGGAAGAAAGCCCCCACCAATATTGGAAAAAGTCATAAAAGTTACTGAACTTGATAAAACCTATTTTCCTGAAAAATTGTCTTAATAGAAAGATTTCATAAATGTCGAACAACAACAAAACTGGTTACTTGGTCAATGAATGCTTATAAAAGGAACAGCTAATATTACCATTACTATTTATATGGTGCTATGCTGGGTTGGATAAAATTAGACTATTTCTATGGAGACCTAATCTTTGGTAAGCATCCACCAAATAAGTCAAAAAATGATATAAAGACAGCATACAACATAACATGCAGTTATTATAAGTAAATTCTTTAGATTTCAGTCATCTAGATTCAAACAGATCAAATTAGTGGTATCTTGTACACAAGAGAAATGAAAATGCTCTTGGACGAAACATTAAAACATCAAAGGGGACACTGAACCAAGAAATTGGTGCAAGACATATTTGACCAGTGTATAGACCAGTGGTTCCCAACCAATTTCGGACCATGCCCTCACTCTGGTATTTCTAAAATTCTGGTGCCCCCCCATGTAATATTTAATTCTTACATGTATGTACATAAACACAAAACATTTTTATATATACATTGTATGTATTAACATTAACACTCACTCAGACTCACTAGAAAAAAATTCATTGTTAATAATTCATTCTCCAATTGCTCTCTTATTCTGTTGGTATAGTACGCCGAAGGGTGCACATCCTACGCATGCCCACCAAAATGTTACTGCACCCAATCATTGGTGTAGATGAAGTTTTTTTCCCCAGAGCAGGCCTTGTTAAGCATAAGAAGTGTCATAGATAGAATGGACAAATGAGATTGCCTGAAATTAGCCAGTAACTAAAACAAACAAGCTCTGATTGTGTAAATATCAGTTATATTGATAGATGTAATATCAGTCCTCTTATATGGCAGGACACTTGTACTTAACATTAGGAAGAGATAGTTGAAATTTCTAGGACACATAATGAAGAAAGAGGGCTTAGAAAATTTAATACTCACAAGAGAGCTTGAAGTTCAAGAGGAGCATAACCTACTTAGTAAGTTTGAGTAAATGGATGGTGGAACACAAATTCTGTAGATTTCAGTCATCTAGTTTCAAACAGATCAGATTGGTTGCATTTTGTGCAGAAGGGAAGTGAAAATGTTCAGGTCTCTTGGACAAAACATCAACTGAACTCAGAATTTGCTCCAAGACATATTTGAACAGTGTATAGTTGGTGTTTTCTTCTCAGAGCAGGTCTCGTTAAGCATATGAAGTGCTATAGATAGAATGGACAAATGAGATTACCTGAAATTAACCAGCAACTAAAACTATCAAACTCTGATTGTGCATTTAATGCTGAATGGATGCACATTAGAGTAATGAATTGCAGCTCAAATTGAGGAATCAGGGAGCTAAGTCTGAATTTCAGTCAAGTTCATTACATTCATCTATGTACTAATATCCCTGGGAAAACATGAATTCTCTTCTTTTCCCCACAGTTATGGGTAAATAGCAAGACAGATTAGGTTTTATAGTCTGGGGTAGAAATCTGTTTAAGAGAAGGAAAATTGAATTCAAAACTGTATGTTGCCCCGGCAAAGGATTCATACACTTCCCCAGGGTATTTGTATGAAAGTGAATGCAATATATTTGATTGGAATTCAAACTCACATATTTCAAGCCACTACTTATTATACACCACCCATGCTGCCATCTTCTCAATAGCAGCTTTCCAAGAGTTTCAGGTATTGTGGGACTGTTGGTTGGTTTCCATCTTGACAATGGCCCTGATGTAATAGATCAGGTGATGGAATCAAGCTAAGAGGTAATATAAGTATGATAATTCTCAGCCAGCAACTCCTGGGTCATGAGAACTATTCAAGAGGGATTCAGCCAGCAACTCCTGGGGCATGAGAACTATTCAAGAGGGATTGCTGTCCTGCTGGAATATATACAACCACTAGCTCAATGCAAAGATTGAACACAGTATTTAGAATCAACATGTAGGTGGTTGCATTGAAACACTGTGGGCAGCATAACATGGCCATGATTGCCCACAACCCTCAGGGCCATCAAAAATTATGTGAGATTGGTATGCATCACCATAGATAAATTCCATCAGGTCTGTGCAGTCAGTCCTCTTGGTCACCTAACCATGTTTAACAAACTGAGTCACTATGATTGACAGTGACATGAGCATGTCATGCCTTTTGACTTCTTGAGTCAGATTGGAATTTGTCATGTTAATGCACTCAATACATCTCAAAGAGAAATTAGAATATCAAAGCTTAGTGCATAGCATTACATTTAGATGTTATCTACTTATGTCTCACTGATGATCAGTTCTTAAGTACTTAACTATATAGAGGAAGTATTTTCTAAAATAGTAATTGAGAATTTTTATCTTTTTTACTCACACAAAACATATATGTATGATAAAAATATAGTTTTATGGTAGGCTATATTTATAGGTTAAATTGCTCAATATCAGGGAGAGAACATATGTAAATATAAAAGTAGACATTGAGGTCAACATGCAGCAGCAGCAGCAACAGTAATGTTTCATGTGTGTGTGTGTAACAGAGATTATATTAAAACTGAGAGCCACTGTTGACCCCTATGTCTACATAGTTTCTTATCTATGTATATATATTTTTTGTTTTATAGTAAGTTTCATCCTGTACAAATCCCGGTGCCACTCAAGGTAGAGGGTTATGTTCAGAGGTAGTTTGTATGAATAAAACAAAAGATAACAGTTAACCTGTACAAGTTAAGATTGAAGCGATCAGGGAAATATCCTCTTGGTCAGTTTCACAGAGTATATATATATATATATATATATATATATATATATATATATATATATAAAATGAAGAAAATTCTTAAAGATCCCTTTTGGCTATAATTTATTTTGTGAATATTGTTATATTCATCTCATCAGACTGAAAGTTCTTAATAAATGGTGACTATATATATATGTATATATATATATATATATATATACACACACACAGACAGACAGACAACTCCATGTATGCACATTGTTTTTGATTTGTTGAATACACAGTATATTAGAGTCAGTTGATCACCATCTGTAATTAGAAGAGCACCATGATGCAATTTTTTCACTCAGAAATTTGGACAAGGCATGCTGTACTGTTTGGCATTTGTGTCGGAAGCTCCAATATGAGAATTTGTGTATCAATCTGAGGACAGGGCAGAGGATTTGGAAAGAGGTAGAGGAGTCTAATGATGATTACAAAGGCATGACAGCTCAGAAAACTCACTCTGATCATTCTGATAAGAAAAGAACTTCCAAATTTGTTGGTGAGGGTCTCAGACTCAACCTGGAGGCCTAAATCAAGTGCCTTGAAGAAGTAGTGCTGCACTGGGTCAAGAGGGTGGCTGCTGGAAGTCACTATATCTGGCAACAGGACTCTGTACCATGCCACACAAGCAGGAGAATTCAGTCATGTCTGTCAGGTAATTTCTATGAACACATCACCCACCTAACTCTCCAGACCGCAACCGACTTGATAATTATGTGTGGGATGCAAGAGACTAACAAAATTCCTTGTCACACCAAAGATGAACTGAAGGCAAGGATTATGGCAGCATTCACCAACTTAAACAAGAAGACCATCTAGAAGAGTTACAAGAGATTCTGAAGTTGTCTGGAGGCTGTGGTTGAAGCCAATGGCGATTTTCTTGATTAAATTTACTCTTTAGTATTTCTAGATATTTTTGTGTCATTTTGGTAAATATATCTGTTAAAATGAAATGTTCTTTGCATAGACAATTTATCTATCACACCCTATATATATATATATATATGGAGAGAGAGAGAAAAAGAGAGATATAGCCTAAAACTCTTTAAATATACAATATATCACTTTTATTCATACTTCAATGGATATTTAACTTTTTGGAAAGATTCTCTAACATTACAGACAATTTGATAAGCATTTTGTGAGAAGAGACAAAAAATTGATGGTAATAATTTGAATTATGGATGATATTATATGATACACATAAGAATAAAAGATATATACTGTATATGCTCATGTAACGTGCAATCTTGCGTATCATGTGATCCCCAAATTTTTAGTAAGAAAAAATGATTTCATCACGTATCTCATGTAACTTCCTTTTTTGAGAGACCAAATTACAATAGACACACCTCTTTGCCTTTTTCTCTTTATTCCTTCTTCTAGTTAAATACATTAAAAAAGTAAAAGAGAATGATAAAAGTATCATTAGTAATACCATACCCATTGCGTAAACATGTACAGCCATAAACAACTGAATGAGAAACTACTAAACATCTTATCAACACAATGAAAAAGATGCAGATTCACTGTTTATATTTTATAATACAATACTAATATGTGAATATTACATGCATATACTTTTACCTAAAGTAAATGGATATATAGTTTGGTCAATGGCATAGCAAAGGCCAGCAGTACATACACCTTCTGTATGATGCAACCCTCTTAAAATTAGCTTAAAAATTAAGTTTTCAAAAGTCACATGATACACAGGTATATATTTTTACTTCTGATATGAGTAAGAAAAAGAAATGTTCACAAAGTTTGAATGTAAACTGGTAATGAATACAGAAGGACATTAATTATGATTGTGAAATAAGAATGAAAGACTTTTGCATCATTTATTCATTGGACGATTTGAAATGTTTCTTACTTAAAGATATAGATTATAATTTTCTTAAAAATGTATACTTCCAACATTATTCTTCTCCCATGTGCCATGTCTATTCGGGACTGTGACAATCATGGCTCTCCACAATTTCTTGTCCTTTGTAGCTCTTAATACATTTTGTCTTTTTTCTTTATCTCCTAAATACTGTTCTGCCATCCAATTACTAGGTAGGTTATGCTTTGTTTTCTGCTATCCTTCTTGCCTTAAATCTATCCTGGGAGTAGAAAATTTTCCAAGCCCTCTTTCCTCGTTATTGTCATAAAAATTTCCACACTTTCTGATGTTAAGTATAAGTGTTGTTTCCATTTTCTCTATAACTTTGTTGTTGCTCATGTCTTTGGTCCATCATACTTTCAGCATCCTTCTGTAGAACTACATTTCTGATGCTTCTTCATCTGCAAAGAGATTGTCCAGCATTCATTACCACACAGAAGGGCTGATATTACTTAACAGCCTAGTACTTTAGTAGTTTTCCTGTTTCATAATATTTTGCTTAGCTTTTAAAAGGCATCTTTTTGATATCCCAGTGCATATTCAGATGTCAGTGTCAAAATTTTCTATCCTGTTACATAATTATTTACAATTTAATAAATACATTTTTGAGTTGCTTAATTGACAAATTTTCTTATCCCATTGCAGGTTATTTAAAGCTAGGAAATATTTTTAGATTGTAAGGATTATTTTTTGAGATAATATTTTAGTGATACAAGTCTTACATTAGTCCATAGCTGGTGGAGAAGTGGATTCATACCTTTCCCAAGGGTACTTGCACATAACTAACTCAAATGGAATTTGAACTCAGATTTCCAATTAGAATATCCACTACACCATTTAAATATCCAAATTTACATCTAGGTACTGACCAAGCTCTACTTTGCTTAAAGGAATCTTACAAACACCAATAATTTATCCTGACAGTTCTAATAAAAAAGAAAGACTGAAATTTATATGGCATATTTATCATAAATATATCCAGAAAAACTTTCCAACATTGATTGGTTGGTTAATATTAGTTTCATGGTGAAAGCATTCATTTGACTTATATATATATATATATATATATATATATAATTATTTATTTAAAAATATGATTCCAACTCGCGACATAAGAGGTCTCATGTTTCAAAACAAGAGCCAAAAACTTCAATATAATTATTTGAATTAAACTGAGTTAAAGTGAGCTCTGTTCCATCTTCAAGTGAAATTTTTTTTGGAATAACGTATTTCTGAAATTTACGTGTTTTAATAATTGAAATCAAAATTTCCATGGTAACAGCTAGGGCAAATTGTTTAAATTGGGTAGGCGTGTGTTGGGTGTTAACAATAAGTATCAATATAGAGTTACTTTCATAGATGTCAAGTCAGGGAAAGGTGGGGGGTGTCTAAATTTGAAACGGAAGATGTATTAACCCTAGTCTGGCATGCGTGTCTATGGAGATTTATTTATTTTTTTATTTTATTTTCTTATGAAAGGGATTTGTGCATATAAAAACTGTCGTAACGTTTGTTTTTTGACAACTTCATAAAGGGTTATCTTTTTTGTAGGGTATTTAAACTATTTATTTGGGCTATGGATTACAAAAGTTACTATATTGTATGCTTGTTCTTAGCTAATTATTCAGACCATGAATCTGATGATTGGGCTCTGGATTAATCAAGTTATTATATTGTATGCCTGTTTTTAGCTAATAATTCAAACCATAAATCTGATGATGTTGACAGAAAACCGTTAACTCATGTCTATTGTTTAATAGATTATTATTATTTAGAAGCTTAATAATGTGCAATTTCTCATGGAGGCACAAAGGGCATGGGTCATCCCAAGTTTTACATATTCTAGCACTATTTATAATCTTCCATTTTACTTTAGGTGTCCTATTTGTTTCCTTCAGTTGCCAAAAATATTTAGATAGTGAAGTCTGATTTCTTTTATTTATATTATTGAAATAGCACTTATGCTGCCTCCATCTAGCTTTAAAATTATTCTTCGTGGACCCAATGTATATCATATTAGTATTAGGACTCTCAGTGGATGATATAGTACATTGGTATACCACAGATTTAATGCAGCATTTATTTTCTAATGGGCAGTCTTCTAGGTTTCTACAATTACATAATTTTTCCGTTTTATTGTCTGATTTAAGTGCAGGGTTTTTATTAATACTATTCAGGCATGGGGGTTTGTTCAAGATCTTATTATTGTGTTTTTTTATTATACGTTCAAGATTTTCAGAGCAGCTGTAACTCAGTTTTAGGGTGTTCTTGTTGAATATATTACTAAGCTTACTATTGGTGGGGAAGTGTTTATCAATTAGAGCTAAGAATTTCTGTCCTAGTTTAATACTAATCATTTGGTTGAACGGAGGGGTATACCAAATGATTTTTCTCTTCCTGTTTTTTATCTTATGGCCAGTGCAATCGTCTCTATAGTTAATGTTAGCATTTTTATAACCACTATTTTTTAGGGCAGTGTTATAGAAGCCATTGTGTTGTTGGAATATTTCCTTGTTAGCAGAGTTAATGCTAATTCTATTTTCTATTGATGAGGGTATATGTTTAATTATGGATGGAGGGTGGTTTGACTTCGGGTGTATATATAAAGGGTTAATTTGGTTTTCTATAAGGTTGGTATGTGTTGCCTGGTAAGTCTAGAGTTACGTCGAGGAAATTTACCCTTTTCAAATTAGAAGAGACAGTTATCTTACCAGGCAATTTTTAAATAAATAATTATATTTATGCTCTACTTTTGTATTGAGCACTATTTTTTAAAAATAATAACTAAAATACTAAGGAACTTTGGGTTATTTACCTAACCAGTTCCTTCCTATTTTCTATATATTTTCACATGTTATATATATATATATATATATATATATATAAATAAATTATTTAACTTTAAATATCAATGTTTTGTTGTTTTCCCCAACTTCAAAGTTTCTTGGTTATCTATTCTTCAAGGGGTTCTATTTTGTAAATAATATTTCCATTTTGTTAAATTTCTTCCATGTCTTTTTCAATCTGTTTTGTACATGTGTGCATTCATGAATTTAACATTCTTTTACACATGCATTTTCATGAATTTTTGCTTACAACTTTGTAATGATTATAATGTATGTATGTGTGTATATATATATATATATATATATATATATAAAATAATAGGAAAGAACATTGAGATTTATAATTCAGAGTTCTTAGCATTTATTTTTAAAAACTAATTTTTCGATACAACAGTAGGTCATAATAATATTTTTTTTTTAAAAATATAATATTCGCAACACTGAAATTCCCATGTTTCAAAACTGAAACTTCAATTCAAATTCAATCATAAAAATTAAACTTAAAATACAAAGTTCCATTCCATTATCAAGTGATGCTAAGAATCTTATGATTCATAGTATTTTTTATGACAAACATGGGAATTTCAGTGCTGCAATGATATTATTAAAAAACATATATATATATATATATATATATATATATATATATATATATATATATATATATGTGTGTGTGTGTGTGTGTATGTATGTATGTACATGTATGTCTTTGAACTATTATATTATATATATATATATATATATATATATATATACACACACACACACACACACACACAAGGGGTGGTCAAGCCACATATGGCTCTTTGACCTTTAATATGCAGCTTATGAAAATACGTTGGTTGTGTCCCTTTTTCATCACAGTTAATATAAAAAGCTTTATAATTATTTACTGGGTATGAATTGAAACCCTACTGTATTAAAATGTCAGTTTAACGTTAATGTGTATGTAACAAAAATGTCTGTGTAAATTTTGTTCGGCTCTCAAACATCTGAACTTTATTGTATGTGGCTCTTACATTAACCAACTTTGGCCACCCCTGGCACACACACACACATATATATATAAAATCACACACACACACACACACACACACACACACACACTGAAATTTTATTAAAATAGATTAGCTGTCAAAACCAGGTGGTATATTTAAATAATTTTTAAAATGCATGGTATTTGTATATTATTGAAAACTTTATATTGTTCTCTGTCTTCTTGTTTTAGTGCAATGTGAATATTAAACAAAACTAAAAATAAAGATAACTGAGTCTCTGCCTCATTTCGATGCAATAAATAAAAAAAATATTAATCCTTTCTTTTTCATGTGCCATATTCCTTCAGAACATGGAGGATCATGTCTCTCCAAGTTCCTATCCTTTTTGCTCTAAACTATGTTTCTTCCTTCACTATTCACCCTACAGATGTTCAACCTTGAGTAAGTGGATGGCAGAACATCCACTTACACAAGCTTGTTAGGGAGGTCACTCAATGTTTCCTTCTGTTACTTATGTTTGAAACCTGCCAGAAGGCAGATTCTCTTTAAGACTCTTGAATACACAGGCCAGTAGACATAAATTTACCGTTTGCAAATAACAGAGACGTCTACTAAAGTACATGCATTCACTCAATGTAATGTCTGAAATAATAAATAATTTCAGATTATAAATAAAATCCATTAATTCCTTAGAAATGTATAATTACTAGCTGCTTTTTACTAAGTACACCCATCTGCACAGGTGCGTAGCTAATCCTGTTGCAGATGCTTACTCAGACACATCTGTTTTTCAAATATGCACAGATGTATTTTAGACTGCAACTATGCTGAGTAGATCATAGTTCCATTTACTAGGAAAAAGAGCATAATTTGGTGTGGTTAACAGTTGAACAAGTCAAGTGTGTTCAAACCCTTAGTCACAATGAATTTGTGACTTTTGCAAGCACTGAGATCAATGGCTACCAAGTCTATCCAATTTCACTGAAAAGACTTGGGGTCAAACTGAGACAAAGTTTTCAGCTAATTTTTAATGGTGCTTCTAATGCTGGAATCATTTTTTCAGGTTGATATTTTCAAAGAGTCATCTGTTTGGGAAAAAAAAAAAATCTCCCATGGTAAGATTCGGATCTAGGTTTCATAATCAGAATGCTAAGGTTCTAACCACTAGGCCATGAACCCACTTTGCTTCCTTTAATATATGATTAAATAGCAATGCAGACTGGGATCTCTATACAAGTACACCAACTCAAACCCTCAGTCATGATCAATTTTGATGGCCTCTAAACAACTTTGTCAATTCAATTTCACTTATAAAAGACTTGGATCAACCCTGAAGCATAATTTTCAGGTACTTTTTTTATGGTGCTGCAAACTGAGATCATCTACCCAGGTTGATATTATGTTGAACCCACCATCTTAAAAAATCAAGCATAGTGAAATTTGTACCCAGGTCTCATACCTGGAATGCTAATTTTGTAACAACCTTGCCATAACACTATATAATTTCTTCCTCAGATGTTATAAATACAGTGCTCAATGTTGGGAAACAGAGCTGTAAGTATATATTACAGAATATACATAACTATTGATGTTATATTATATATATATATATATATATATTTGTATTCGTATTATTGCTTATTTGAACACAAATACATTTTCTAATTCACACAGGCAAAAACATTCATTGTATATTCAAAACATGTATATGCATATACTTGAAATTGCACAACACAGTGTATAAAACACATCTATACATATACATGCATATGCACATTCTTAAAATAAACATAAAATATGAGTACATATCTGCATTATTACACACTGACCTGTACATATAACTATATACTAATGAGTAATTGCATACAAATTGTGTAGAGAAGTTATCTGCACAAATAAACAGATATATATATATATATATATATATATATATATATATATAAATGTACACACAAAACTCAAAACAAATGGATATACATAAATATTCAAATATATCCAGACACATTAATGCTAAAAACTCTGAAAGAAGAATATAAAATATTTATGTGCAACTATTCATACTTATAAAAAAAGTAATCCACCATATTATATATACATATATATATATGTAAAGATTGATAGAGATTGAGTGTGTATGTATTTGTACATACATATATGTACAAACAGTATTTTCCTGCAGAATCAAGTATGATTCCTCTAAAAAAAAAAAGGCAGCAAACGTCTACAAACTAAGTGATCTAGCCAACAGCATTTTCACACATGCATCTAGTTTTATGCATTACACTTGGAAACATCCTGCAAGCAATCTAAAAAAAAAAAAGAAATTAAAAAAACAAAAACTTAAATGCCAAAACTGCACCCCCCCCACCAAAAGAAAACCCCCAAAAAACATAAAGAATTTATAAACCAATTCTTCAAACACAAATGTCTTCCAGATCCACAACACAACATAAGTAGGAGGAGCACCAGTTGTTATGCCCCTAGGGTGAAGCAAGTCATCTTTAAAATGACGTGAAAACATTCTGGTTGTCTCACTCATTCACACATCTCTTTCCGCATAAAAAAAAAATAAATAAATAAATAAATAAGTAAGCAAAGAATTTAAACAAAGAAAAATATTGCGAGTGGAAAGGAAAAATAAAACAGGCAAAGTCTGGGGTGAAACTTGAAAATAACAAATTAAAAGAAAAAACATTCTGTGAACGTTTTTAAAAAGTTAGAGTTAAATGAAGTAAAATAAAATTTGCTCTGATTTTATTAAGATTTACATAAATTTGTATAGAAATTTTACAATCATTTTTTATTTCTTATTGTCAATAAAACAATGTATCAATATCATTATGGAAAATTACTTTACTTGTGTAGTTTTGTTTTTTCTTTTATAGGATTCATCAGATATTTGCTCACATAAAAGATAAAAATGAGTACACATGCTCTTTTTCTTGGTTTGTTTACTTTTCAGTTTACCTCAAGCAAAACTCCTGCTAAGGTTTGAAATGGTAAACTGAATACTGGCAAACTGATTCTGTAAAATATTTATCTTTTTCATTTTTTTTTTTTTTTTTAAATATTGTAAATGATTTCAAAATTGACCCTATCAGACCTGAAGAAATTTCAATTCTTAAATCCCTGGAGTCCTGACCAAATTGATGAAAAAGTCTGATTGTGGAATATTAGTGCAATTTAAATTGGTGTATCTCAAAATCTGTTGAAAATCGAATGCTACAAGCTAATTTTTTATGAATTTTATAAAAAGGTTTATTTTGCTTAATGGCATATCAACTTTTTATGGGTCATTTAACTTTAAAATTTAATTTGCCTGGGAGCTTTGAAGTAATAAAAATATGATATATGTCATTCTGCTTTCACAATTGAATACATGGTAGATGAAACTCAGCTTTTGTGCACATTTATGTTTGTGTGGATATGATTGCTAGAGGTGGTGATATGTGTGTCTTTTATGTTATACTTTTGTTGAAGTTATATGTTGGAATACAGTTTGATTTAAGAAATTGTGGGATATTATATGGATTAATGTCAGGAAAGAGTTCTTTCATATTGGTTGTTTGGTTGGTTGATTTTGTTTGGTGGCAAACAAATATGGGTTATTTAAGGCTGAAATAATATTATATATGTTGTTCTGCTTTCACAAGTGAATACATGGTAGATGATACTCACTTTTGTACCTATACATGTTTGTCTGCATATGATTACTAGAAGCAGTGATATGTGTGTTTTATGTTCTAATTTTGTTGAAGTTATATTTTAGAATACAGTTTGAATTCTTTAAAGAAATTGTAGGATATTATATGGATTAATCTCATGAAAGACTTCTTTCATGTTGGTTGGTTGATTTTGTTAAGCAGTATCTCATCCTTAATGCATTATTTAATGTCAAAATCTAAATATTTGGAACACAATTTTATGGCTTCAACTAAACATATTTTGAATGCAATTGTCTGTCTTCAACTACAGATAAAATGTATTGTTGGTCATTTTACTATAAATATGTATTATTGGTAATTTCTATATATAAAAATGTATTGCTGGTATTTTTATACATTTATGGTGTTTTGTTTTTGTTTGGGGGTTCACTATTTGTCCATAGCTGGGACCCTAACAGTTGCTACCATCCCTAATCAGGGTGAAGCTGGGAACAACAGCAATTAAGCGGTGGTTCCACATTCTTCAAAAGCTCCAATCTTCCAAACAGTGTCCTTGCCATCAGATGTAGTTTATCATCATAGCTAGCACTATATATGAATGTAAATTGATTTACGTTTCAAATGATACCAAATTTAGCCTCCTTGATATTACTGATATGAGATATTTCAAAACTTTCAGATTTCAAAAATGAATTTTGTGTCTCTAGTTGATCATGTAATAATGGTTCTAATAATTGGCAATGTTCACTTCTAAGTAGAACCAGGTTTGGGATAAATTGGTTTTTGAATACCATTTTTTTCTACTCCAGAAATATAATATCAGTGTCTTTGAGTAGGACATAGACCATAGAATTTTTTCTATCGTGCCCTTTTATGAATGACAGACAAACTGTCAGATTTTTGATTGTTGTCCTTGATTCTCCTGGTCTGACTCAAAGACACTGATATTATATTTCTGTAGTAGTTTTTACCTTGAATGGTAATATTAGCTGTTTCCTTATAAGGAAACATTTGGCATTCATTGAATAAGAAGCCAGTGTTATTATCAGTGAAAATTTATAAAATCTTTCTTTTGAAACAATTTTTCAGGAAAATAGGTTTCTAAATTCCAGTAACTGTTATTACTTTTTCCAGTATTGATGGAGGTTTCCTTTCTAACCTTTTGTTCGGAGTCGTGTGCAACATCAACGTCTTCAATATATCAATTATTCTTTTTGCGTTAGATGTGATATTCACTTTAGTTTTTAATGCTGTTGAACATCCTCAAGTGATGTGGATTCTGTTATTTGGTACATTTATTTCTTTGTGATTCTGTAGTACCAGTCTTTGCAGTTTGAAGAAGGATCATACTAGTTAAGACCTACCTTCAAACTATCTTTAACCATTGATTTGAGAAAGCAGTTGTATACAGCTGACAGTTTGTATATTTCTGAATGAGTTTGGCACCATGCATGGCATCCATATGAAAGTCTTGATTGGTTTAAGAATATGAAAAGTGTTTAGATTAATGTTTTGGCTTTGTAACAATTTGTGTTGTTAGGTGAAACTACCTCTAGAGCAGCCTAATCTATTGTTCAAGTTGAAGGATGTTTCTAATACTGATCATCTATTAGTCTGTGCCTGAGTCTGTCTACTTTCCTAATCATTTGGTGTGTAAAGCATTAGCTAATCAAAGATTCAGGTTTCTGTTGAGCAAATGACACATTGCACCAATAAGAACGACTGTCAAGAGATGGCTGAGCAATCAGAGACAACAAGGTTTAGAACGAGATAGACAGAATTGGAAAGAAAGAACCAGGCAACTAGTTTCAAATAGATCAGCTTGTCAAAGATAGCCTGAGGGCCAAAAAATAGAGAGAGAGGGAGCACTGAGATGCTGGGATAATAGGCTAACATTTGATGGAATGTGTGTATATGTGGGTGTTATAGAAAATAGGCTCTCAACCAGTGGGTGGGGCATCAACAGCATAACACATGTTAACTAACAAATAGGGGCAAAAGCCGAAGAACACATTCTGCATACAAAGTTGGTCCAAAGAGAATGGTTATCTGAAGCAGGAGGCTAAGAATATAGTAGACAATATCAGCATCAAGACAGACAGACTTTTTTTTTTTCAATGGAACTTTTTCAAATCTGAATTGGATTATGAGGAGGATACTTGAACAATACTTTCCATCATCACTACACATATACTATCCATCAATTTGAGATCATTGGTTGATCGATTCCATTTTTCTAGGTTATTTAAAGCCAAAATATATTTTGGATTGTAGGAGGTAACTAACAGTATTTGAGATGACTGATAAGGAAAATAAATGATGTGAAGACAAAAATTTATAATTTCCCTAACAGCCTGAAATAATAATAGTTAATAGTGAGGTTAAAAATTTCTGCACCCCGTCAACTATGAATCACTGTTTCCTAAACGCTATTTTCATTTCATGCTATTAAGAAAATTAAAAATTCCTGCTTCTAAAGCACATGAAGTAATAATAATGGACAAGGGGTAGACATTTTTAACCTCACTAAGAGGATGAAATTATAATAGTTAATCACTCCAAGAGCCTGAAATGATAATGATTGATTAAAGTTAAGTTAAATTAAAAAAAATTATGTTACTAGCAACAATAATAATTTCAGATTTTTTAAATTGTTAAAACATTTTTACTATTCAGCAGTTATCCTTTCAGGATCCTAAGAAAGTTAAACAATTTCTGCCCACTATCAATATTTATTTCAGATTTTTAGAGATGTTAAAAAATTTCTATCCCTTATCAACGATTATCCATTCAGGCTCCTAAAAATGTTAAAAAAACGATCTGCCCTCTATCAGCTATCTTTTCAGGATCTTAGAGATGTTAATTATAATTATGGTTAGGCAGGTAGAGATTCATAATTGTCCTAAGAAATGATAATAATGGTCAATAACGAAAATAAAAATTCTTTAGCCAGTTCTCCTTTCTAATACTTGATGTTTGGTTATATCATTTTCAGGAAATGTTCTATATAATGGCTATTATTTCTACATAGATCATATTATCCTCTTGAGTGAGAATATAAAAAAAAATAGTTGCTAATTCTAACTTCAATCCTGTTTAGCCACTCACAAGAATGACTGAATAGCAATGTTTTAGTGTTCATCTATTAAATTCTTCACAAATTGAACAATTATCAACTTTATAATCCCATAAACCATATCATCTTTATCTTCATTATCCAATTAACTTGATTATCGTCACCAGTCTTTGCATCAATTTTTTTTTTGTTTAGACATAATATTCATTTTTTTTAATCATCATCTTTGGATCCATTAGTTTATCTTCCTAAAAATTTTGACAGTTTAATGCGTCATCATTTCTACCATCATCAATTTCCTGTAATTGGGACATTTTTTTTTATTTTGGCCATTATTTGCTGAGCAGATGAATATCTCAAAATACGGATAAGACCTTAATTGATAAGCTGAACACTTATAGAGATCATTGATGATCAGGGTGCTTACTATCTGGAATATCATGTTGTAGCTGTAAAGCACTGATGGTGATCTCATTTCGTTGTTTATGGGTCTGGCAGTTTTGTGTCATTATGGCCAATGAGGGCACACTTAATGAAAGAAAACATACAAATAATAATCTAGACCTTACTCAATTAGCCATTTTTTTTTTACATTATTTTTACCTTTGCTTTTGCATATTTACACCAGATGTTTAGTGATTATTGGTGAACACTGAATAATATTTTCCAAATCTCTGGCACCTTCCTCAATATCCTTCTTGATTATAATATACCATTCATTTACATGTACACATCAGTGGTCTCAAGGTTATCATTTGTGACTGAGTGACAGCAAGTTTCTTCAAATTTCAAGATCCTTACTCATTATCCTTTGTGATTATTATATTTCATTCATTTAGATATTTACAATAGATGTCTGGTGGCTATCCCCATTCATTGAGTGAAAGCAGGTCTCTTCAAATCTTCAGCACCTTCCTTAGTATCCTTGCAGATTATTTTATTTAATTCATTTACATTTGCACAATAGATGTCAGGTGGTTATCATCAGAGATTGAGTGACAGACAATCTCTTCAAATATCCAGTACCCTTCTCACAGATCTTAACAATGATGTGATCAGAACATTCACAATTCTTTCTTAGATTCCTAATTCAGCTACTCAATATAAGATATTTTAAAAAGTTTAGGCAACAGTCAATGGGGTTTAGATTCACAATTTGGGCAGATTCATCCAAATTAATGAATCCAACCAGCTGCCTTGAAAACTTTCAGGAAAGCTATGAACATTGAAAGATAAAATATTTAGTGTAAAAACCAGCTGAGGAAGTGATGGGGTTTATTTGGAAACATTTTTGTTGGGCCCCAGGTTCATAACCAAGTTCTTAAGGAAAGCTGTTACCCACAAAAAAAATAAATGTTTACCCTGTTCTATAATTGATTCAAGTTAGAGAAAATTTAAAATATCCACAGTTTAAAATAAATAAACTAATATTTTTTTTGAAGAATTCAGAAGACATGATTGTTTCTGCTTTCTGTAAAATCTGCAATGCAATGTTAAATCTATTATACTGTATGTTGTTGAGCAAGTGTGTGTATATATATATATATAAATAAATTACTGGTGAACCATGTCTGATAACAACTAAAAGTTTCATGTGTTTCCATGCAATCATCAGACAGTCACCAACAGTTATTTGTTTAAAATAGGCATTTCATACTCCTTTGGCAATTTCAAGATGTTACAAGTGTAGTTGATGCGTACATGCCATGCACCCACCAACTCGCTGAGAGGGAAAATACCCATCTGGCTAAGGTGAAAATGCTGTAAAATCACCATTATTTGAGAAAAAAAAAACAATCCAAACACCAGAAGCAGTTCATAGGCATACTGAGAAAGTGCTTCACTACTTTGTAGTAAACTATAGTCATTAGTTCCTCTGCAACTAGCCCACTAGTGTCTTTTGTTAGTAGAAGTTTTACATATTGCAATATTTTCACACTTGTATTTCTATTGTGTTAGCAAAAATGTTTTTTTTATAATTAATTAGAATTAGAAGCATTTAATTTAAGTGAAAAAGAAAAACATATGAGAGTATATATTTTTAAACAAATTGTGATGGGTAAAACAGATATATTGAAACAACACAGAATGCAAGAATCAGATTGAAAGATGCTTTTTTTCATCCAAAGAAGGTGGGGCTTATAGCTATACTAGCAGTAGAGCCCGGCATTGCCCGGGGATGTAACAGTAAGAGATAGATCAAGTATCGACCATCATAAAGACTGAAAAATAAAATTGACAAAGATTATTGTTTAAGGTTGACGGACACGCATGTCTTAATTAGATTTTTTTGTTTTTTTTACGAATTGGTCAAACAACTCAAACAAAAACATTGTTTTCAATCGTTATGAGTCTATCGATTGAATAGAATTTTATTATAAACAATTGTCTTGTAAATGGAATTTTTAAAGCATTCTGAATGTAAAAATAAAGAAAAAGTGTGCAAGGCAATAAAAAACACTATCTGCCAAAAAAAAGTGAAGTTTTGTTGAAATTGGTTGAATTTAAATGTAGGAAAACTGATCCCATGTATAAACGAACACACACACACACACAAACAAACAACCTGGGTTTTATAATAAGTATAACTCGATATGAGTTGTCCCCCTTTCATTCTGGCAACAGAATCATGTTTTATCATGTTTTCAAATTGATTTCGTGCAAAAACCAATTGTGTTTTTCCAATTTTTGGTGCTGTCAGAACCACCGCAAGGTAATTTTATGTAGTCCTGTGAAGTTTTGTTGAAATCAGTTCAAAAATGTAGGAAATCTGATCCAATATATTAACGTACAGACAGACAGACGGACACACACACACACCATCTGCATTTTATAATAAGTAAGATGTTCTTGTATGATCACTAAAGTTAAGCAACATTGAGACTGGTCAGTACCTGAATAGATGTCTGCTTGGAAATACCAGGTGCTGTAAGCTTGGATGCTTCAATGGTCTAATGGATAAAAGTTCATAATTGAAAATCAGAGAGCTGAGTTTCAATTCCAGTCAGGTTCATTATATTTACTTACATGCAAATAACTTTGGGAAAGGTATGAATCCACCTCTTCTCATCCAGCTATGGGTTAATTAGTAGGACTTTCATCCGTAAATCACTATTATCACCAAAAAATTCTTATAATCTAAACATAATTTCTGGCTTTAAATAACCTGGAAGAGGTTGATAAGCCATAAAAAACAATAAATCAAAGATGATGATGCTGTGTATATGTAGATATTAAAGAGAGTCCATCATCTTTTTCTGGAGAAGGAAATGATTAATCGGAACAAGTATGGATTCTAATTGAACCAACCATAAGCAGTAATACAGAAAAGGTTCAGAAACAGTTAACAGTAAAAGGTATTATATTCCATCATTATAATGTTAGACCACATTTTTCTATAGTAACAAGGCAAAGATGCTTACAGATTCACTAGGAATTTTTTACACATTCATTGTATTCAATATATATTTCAACTTTAACTTGGATTATGCCTTATTCTGGTATTTACAGAAATTTGAAATGGTAGCTGGTGTGCAAGTTTGCCTTACAATGTTGTATGCCATCATATAGCAAAGAGGCCTTCTTGTAAATGTTGAAAGATAACCAATAGAGAATTTATATATTTATTAATCAAAATTAGCCCAAGCAGGGTATTAAAGCTACTAAGTCACAAGGGGTTACTGGGTTTGAAAGAATTAGAAAACAGAAGCCTTATTAAGGAGCAAGAGCAATAGAAAAGTAATCAGAATTAGAAAACAGAAGCCTTATTAAGGAGCAAGAGCAATAGAAAAGTAATCAAGAAGACAGAAATTTTTGAAAATCAAAGCTGAAAAAGAATTCCACAAGTGAGAAGTGTGAGAAAAGAAACTTAGCATAGAACTTATGGTTACATCTAACCAATTCACCTGTAAATTGATGGACTTATAAAGTCTAGGTACCATAGTGAAGAGCTCATCCAAACAATTACCAGAAAAATATTTATAGAAAAAGCACAGAGAAGCAACTTTACAGCAATGGGAAAGTGACTGAAGCCAAGATGCCAGGTCAGTACCAATAATATTGCGGATTCTTTTTTCAGATTTTATTAAGAATTTCTAAATATAAATCACTGGACAACATGTGATAGTAATATTTGAAGCATGGACAGATAGTAGACTTATAATTATCTAAGATTCAGGAGAGAAAAATTGTCTAGTGCAATACAGTGAACCAACTTTCTTAGCAGTGGATTCAATATAGTCTTTCCACTTCATGTTAACCTGAGAAAGCACAAGTCGCTCTCTTGGAGGTTAGTGTCAGCCATGCAGAAAAGGGTCTCACAGATGATTAATAGAGAGCAGTTTTGTTTTGGAGATTTTAAAATTAACAAACCATCCTTTGCTCCAGTTAACAATTAACTGTAGGTCATTTTTGTGATCAGCTGCCGATTTGACCTGATCAGATTTACTATTGAGGCAGGAGTAAACTGTTATATATTGAGAAGGATAGAGTGATAGGCTAGGAGTTTAAAGATAAAAGTCCTTTATGTATACAAAGAGAGTTCTCATATATAAGTAACAAAGGGTCCATGTATGTGATGTAAGCACTGCATGTCTTAGAATTTTTTTGTGTTTGTATGTGTGTGTGTGTGTGTAATAAAAAATTATTTTTACCATTCTTTGCACTCGTAATAATCTTTAAAATCTCTCATTCCTTAGCATCAATTTTGAACAAGGGACATTAGTAGAATAGTGTAAGCAGAGATGTGTCTGTTTTGGTATACTAAGCTGACACCTGTTCTATGCATAGGCACAGAGGTGAAATGTTAAATGGTTATGGTTGAATGAGCGAGATAAGTTAAAAAAAAAAAAAAAAGCTGTGAAGTTGCTGTTGCTTGTTCTCAATGTGAAGATAGAGTAATTTAGTTTTCATTTTCATGGCTAAAGATCTTTTGAAGAAGCAAAATGGTAGTATATACTACTGATACCCCCTGCAAGAGAGTGATCAATCGAATTTGCCAAAACAAAAGAAAGAATTGAATTAATTTATAAATGAATAAGTTTTTTTTGATTTTATAATTTTCTAAGATTTCTCTTGTAAACATTAATGGACATCATCAACTGCATGCTCAAATTTTAAATCCATTCTTCTTTACTTGTATGTATGTATGTATGTATGTATGAATTCAAACATTGTAGTCACTTGAAATATGTATATGCAGAAGTCTATGCTGGACACACATAGGTGTAATGTTTGGCTCTGTATTTTATGACAAAAGCATCAGAGAATTGATAAAATTAATTCATTGAACCTGATTTAATTCTACTGTCTGCCTCCTTAAATATGTATGCTGGTTAAACAGAGATCCGTTAAGAGATTGTTGCTTGGCTTCTGATTGGTCTGTGAACAATTACATCATATCCTGGTTGGGAACACATCTTGTCTCTGATTAGCTCACCAGACTATAGCATTCATATAACATCTTTGTCAGGATCACTTCTGATTAGTTTGCAATACCATGATGTTTCTGATTAGTTCAACAGATTATGACGTCTTGGCCTTGTTGGGAGCATTTCTGATTTATTAGTAGAAATATGACTTCATGGCCTAACAATTCTAAATTCTTTTTGCTTTTACTCATGATGAAACTTGTTATTTTTGCCATCACTTCACTTTTAATGAAAGCAAATTCAAGTCCCTGGATGACTACAAAAGGCACTGAGAGCAATTTTTTGCTCTAAATGATTAAAAACATTTTAAATATTTTCGAAACATGGAAATAGGAATTTGCTTGAAAGATGGGCAAACATCTATATTCCATATTCCTTCAGGATGTTGGCAATCGTGGCTCACCACAATTTCCTGTCCTTTGTAGCTCTTAATAAATTTTGTCTTTTTGTTATTTCTCCATCTTCCATTTACTCAAGCTCACCAGATAGGTTATGACCCTCTTGCCTTCAAGCTGCCCTATGAGTATCAAATTTTTACAACCCCTTTTTCCTCAATATGTACACTAGAAATTTCAACTATCTCTTCCTGATGTTAAGTTTAAGTGTTTTTTTGTTTCACTTTTCTCTAATGCTTTGTTGTTGCTCACATTTTCAGACCATGTTATTCTCAGCATCCTTCTGTAGAACCACATTCCTGTTATTTCAAGTGTCTTCTTCATCTTTGAGGAGATTGTCCAGTATTCACTGCCATTTAAGAGGATTGGTATTGCTTAACATATCAGTAATCTTTTCTTTCTAACAAAATGGATGACAAAATTGTTAATGTTAACGTATCTTGAAAATAAAATGTCTTTTTTACTTAATAGTGGGCCAAGTAGCGTGTACTTGGACTCGCTGTAAACAAGCCGAGTAAAAACTGAGCAGGATTAAAAATAAGAACTAGACGTGATATCCTTAGACATAAGCAGTGGAACGAGAACAGTCTACCACCATGAATTAAATAAAGGGTTCAGTTTGAAATTACATGTAAGTTATTAGATCGATATACACCTGATACAATGACTGAAATGTTGTGGTAACAACAACAAAGATGAGGACAATAGTCCAAATAAGGACAACTAAATAAGTAATTATCCTAGAAAGTGAACCAAGATCAAATGTTGGCTTAGTCTGTTGCATTCACTTTTGCAATAAAGCCCTTCTCCACCTTTCCCATCACCAGCTATGAGTAAAATAACAGGGTAGACTAAGCTCTCTAGACTTGCATGAAATCCAGTGTAAGAGAAGAACAACTCTGAATACAAAACTGTTGAGAAAGCAATGGGAAGCTGTTTAGTACCCCCCCTCACACACACACACCAAGAATTTATACAAAATCACATATTAAAAAGTAAGCTGGATGGCTTTTATAATATATGTCCTGATTGGACATGGTATTAAAAAAAATAAGAAATACACATGAATACTGATCACATGATAAATATATTTTGTTTCCTTTTTCTAACCTGTAACCTTTAAAATCTTTTTAAAAATTTCCATTGGTCCACAGCTTTACATACTGCTCGGTTTGTTTATTTGAGTATGGCTCCATTCGTTCATTCACCATTGCTGTTTTTGTTTCACTTTCTTTCGATATTTTATTCATTTCCTGTTATTTTTCTATTTTTTCGTAATAATCATCTAGGTTCAACCGGTATCAACCCCCCCCCGCTTTCTTTTTTTTTTTCTTACTCAATGTATGGGTCAAACCCCTCCTTCTTCACCCTATGAACCAGATGTTCAGTCAGTTGGTCTCCTCCATGAGCCAACATCCCCACTGAGTACTGTGGGTCATATCCCGTCTTGCACTGCAGTCTAACCCAGACTCCCAGATCTCATTTTGTAGTCTGACATCCAACAGCTTTGCTACATGAAGTGTCACTCTCTCTCACAGCTTGCTGTTCACTTTCCAGGTCTATATCTTAAAAGATGCACTTCACCTACCTTCTGCTCTTTGATCATTATTAACAACCTTGTAACTCTTTTGTTTTATTCAGAAATGTTGTCTTTTTTATTTTTATGTCTGAGTTTGTGCTTTTTTGTTTTTACATTATTCTTTTTATCTTTTTGTTTCTTACCAACAAATCAATTTTTTTTTTATATTTTTTTTTTTAGTGTTTCTGCTACTTTGGTTTAACTAAAACAGTATTTTTTTATCTTCCTTTTCTTTTCTAACATTTTTTCTTTATAACTTTTTTTTTTTTTTATTTTGGTTTCTTTTCTCCTCTATCAATTCGTACTTTCTTACGTTTCTTTCAAACGTATTCCGTCTCATTATTCTTGTTATTTTTATCTATTTTTTTATTTTCATTTTCTTTGTCCTTTTCATTGATTACTTACCAGAAATTTTATTTTTTCCACCTTTTTTATCATTTTATTGTTTTCCCATCTTATTTGGATTCATTTGTCTTTTTCTCCTTTTAGTTTGTTTTTTTTTTTTTCTTCAAAATGCCTCCTTCCTGTCACCCTGACTTTCTAACTTTATTCTTATTTTCTTCTTTATTAGTAGTGTTCTTTCTTCCTTTCCATCATTCCTTTTGCTTTCTTCCTCTCTTTCTTTCCGTCATTCCTTTTGCTTTCTTCCTCTCTTTCTTTCCGTCATTCCTTTTGCTTTCTTCCTCTCTTTCTTTCCGTCATTCCTTTTGCTTTCTTCCTCTCTTTCTTTCCGTCATTCCTTTTGCCTGCTACTTCTTTCTTTTTTTCCGTCATTCCTTTTGAATTCTTCCTCTCTTTCCTTCCATCATTCCTTTTGCCTGCTACTTCTTTCTTCCTTCCTTCCTTTCCGTAATTCCTTTCTTACACAATCATATAAGAAGCATATTTACACATACTTACATGTTTGGGAGAGACCATATTTTTTGTGTTTGTTCCAAGATAACACTTCCCATCTTTCAGCTAATAGATCTCATTATATTTCTACATAATGCATTAAGCTCTAAACCCCCAAGGGGAAGTTCAACCTTTTTCTTAGGAGATAGGTGGCACCCCTGCTTAATATTTTATATTATTTTTTCATAAGACTTTTATACTCTCCAAAGAATGTTGTCATCCATCTTCATTATATAATTCAGGAACAAGGGAAACCTAAATAGCAAAAACTTAACATTTGGGGGAAAAAAAAAAGTGAAAAAAAAATGTCTAATGCGATGTACAAGTCTTATAAGCTTTAATTTCATACAGATGAATACGTAAAGTAATGAAAGATATAATGAGATAAAATACATTGTTGTAGAGGAGAAAGATACAAATTTTACAACTCTGTACAGTGGTTATTTTTACTGCCATGTTTGCATGGTACTTTTTGTACTTAATTAAAATTCCAGTAAATTAAATTATTTTCTTCAATTCACCTCCCACATCCCAGCACAATTGTTTTTTACTCATTTTTCAACCAATACAAGGCCGAAGGGGCCCTCAAGGTAGAGCATTACAGAATGAGATTGTTGTATAAGCCTAAGAAGAGGAGAACAGTTAACCCTAGAATTGAAGAGGTTAAGATTGTAGTGATTGAAGAAGCATTCCCTTGAGAGTTTCCCTCCATAAAGTAATAGTTTTTGGAAGTTGCTGTCCAAATGGAGCATCCTTCATACTAACAGAATACAAAGTAAATGAGGATGATTTGTTACATTGTACATGGCATGAAAAATCATAGCTGTGAAGGTCATAATTGGTGGAACTCTGGAATATAACTTGTTAGTATTTGTCTTGGCTTAGTTTATTAAACATATCTTCTGTAAGTTGAAAAATTCCCACCAGCATAACAATTTAAGATGGTACTTGTATTCAGGGCAAGAACATTACTATGATAGCTTCATGACAATTTTGAATACAGCATCTTCAGTTAGCAACTATGTGTATGTTGTTTACATCATATTTTAGCTGGTGTGTTTTGGGGCTTTCTTAAGGTGTATGTTGTAGTTGAATGTTTCTCAATTTTTTTCACATAAACAATTAACTAATCCAAATTTCAAGTCCATCCATGCACACTGACAAACATATTACAAATAAATGGATTTTTCAGCAACCCTCACATACACACCACACAGTACAAAAAGAGCCAACTGGAAAAGAAACACCATCTGGTTTAACCCACTATACAACAAAACATAAAAACAAATGTAGGAAAGATATTCATTAAACTCATGCACAAATTTTTACCTCCCAACAAGATATTAAACAGAAGCACAATAAAAATCAGCTACAGTTGCACCGAGAATATAACACAAATAATAAAAAACACAATAGAAAAATAAGCAACTAACAACTTGCACAAATAAAACTTACATGTAACAGCAGAGGTAAGAACTAATGTCTAATTACCAAGCCACTGTAAAATCAGCAGATAACAAAGACCAAATATACATAGGAGTAATTGAAGGACCCTGGAAACAGAAATTGTGCACACAAAACTTATACAAATAGCACAATGATTTCTAAGCACATATAGGAACCCCCCCCCAAAAAAAATTACTAAATAAACGATCAAAAGTCAACTCAGAATGCAGACACAAAAACAAACTTTTATTACGTTACCTGTAAAATACCACCATGAAAACCAAATATATGCGTTCTATACAATGCCAGTAATATCACATACTTTGTACAAAGACAATACTTTAAACTAAAAGAAATAACCAAACCCAGAAAAAAAAAAACAGTCTCTCTAAATTAGTAAAAAATTTAAGTAAAAATAAACAAATTAATGAACCATGAATGAACACAAATGTAATAATAATAATAATCAATAACAAGTAATTAAGTAATAAATAGTAAATATTGTGTAAAAACTTAAATAGCAGCATTTTGCTTCACAATTATTTCTATTCAACAGCCTCTAGAATAATTTGAAATATAGCTTGATGCTTTTCCTACAAAGTGGATATTGGGACTTATACCAAGTTAAAATTTCATGAACCTACATTTTTATTTGCTTCATTCAATTGTGTGCCTATATCTATATTATTTCAAGTTTACCATTCATTTGTGACTGATTGGTTGTTTTGTGTAATCTGGGAAAAACTCAAATTCCTTTGATAGAAGCCAAAAGAAAAAAAAAAGAAGGAAAGTAGATAGATCGTTAAGAAAATAGACCCTTCAAAGTACTGTCACCACACAAGTCAGAGATGGGCATATAATTTCAGCCATGGAAACCAAAAAATTCACTTCAAAGTTGCTGTAATTGTACCAAAGATTCATTGCAATTAAGTCAGCCTGCTCTGTCCATAAAAATGGACAATTTAAGTATTGGAAAGAAGCAATTGAAGTGTCTCTTGTAAGTAACCCACAATGCTTCATGCCATCTTGCTGTTTGGAAATTTTTTATTTCAATTTCTTTTTTTTTTCTGTTTTGTTTCTGATGTTTTCATATCTCCTTCCTTTGTCCTGTATTTTCTTTTCTCTGTTGCTATTAATTATTAAGCTTCTCACTTCAGCCCCCTCCCCAATGTGCTTAGTGGACATCAGAATGAAGTCATAATTCTTTCATATTTTATGCAATTTTTTTTTTATAGGGTAATAAAAGTAGAAAGTGTCACCTATTGTCCAGCTTGAACTCCTTTCATATCTATTGAACAGGAGTAAAGGTTCATCCTTTGTTCCATGTTCAGAATGTGGTTTACTAGTTCTCTTTTTTCAACAATGATATAACTGTCTTAACTTTTTGGTGATTGGTGTAACCAGTGGCTGTGATTTTCCATTGTGAGGGTAGCAGGTTGGCAGTTTGCTGGCCACTGCTCTTGACTGGTTGTTAGGAGTGCAAACTCTTTGGTAGTGCTTAGAGAGGCTTCTCTGATGAACAGTCGCACAATATCAGGGTATTGCTATGTCATGCTTGGGTAGGTGTCCTTGCATGTATTTCCGGTGGGCAACCCTGTAGCCACATTATGCTCTGTTCTCAGTCACACTTTGTCTGGTTTGTATTACCATTGATGACAGCTAGTGACAATTATGCTGATCTTTTCTCTCTATGCTCAAAATGAATCTCATGGAAAACACAGCAAAAAGAAACCAGTAAACAAAAACCACCTACCCTGCCTCAGCTTTTCTTTCGCTAGTATTTATGGTATCCATTCCAACTTCTGCAATGTAGAATCTTTCCTCTTGAAATGGTCACCAGATAACTTTGCCCTCTATGAAATGAATTTAAATTCTTCCATTGCTACCAATGAATTCTTGGTTCCAGGCTATCTTTGCCAAAAAGATTCCAGCATTCACATGCAAGGCCTTGGTGTTTACATCTGGGATCATATTTTGATGGCCAGGGAATTGTCTCTCAAGGCTACATGTGCTTCTGTCTTTCATTACTAAACTCTGTTAGCTATCTCTTTTTACTTTATCGATTCTCCTATTCCCAGGATTGCAGTATATTAAGCATAATAGCTGACAGTATAGAAAAGGTACTTTCACTCCATTCATCTGTGGACATCTTTGTCTTTGGTGACTTTAATGCTCACCACGACATGTGGCTTAAACATTCTAAAAGGTACTGATGTTGCTAGTGTTCAAATATTTAATTTTACTATTGCTCAACCCCTTACTCAAATTGTGAACTTCCCTACTCATTTCTCGAGCAAAACTGAGCAACAAGCTTCTCTACTGTATTTATTTCTTAACTCCTCTCCTTGCTGAGATTTTTGACATTGCCCTCTTGGTAATTCTGACCAATCTGTGGTACCTATTGATATTTCATTTTAATCATCTATTAAACAGGAACCCACTATCCATATAAGATTGCCTCTCATGATTACTGGTGTCTCTGTAATAGGGTATTAAAGATGAACTTGATGTCCTTTTGTATATCAGCTGCTATTATGATCTTGTCGGACTGATAAGCCATGAGCAGGAGTAAATGATAATGTCATCAGCATGAATACTGTTGTGGTAGGATCCACCTAATTTGCATAGTGGAGTACCGACCATATAAATATGGTTGGTACCGGGAAGAGAGGGAGGAATCAAGAGATTCAACCAGAGAGACTGCCCGACTGCGACTCAGTCAACACATTCTCCAGGAATGGTCTTACCAGGAATATACAAATGACTATATGTAAATATTGTGTACACTTTCTTGTTTCAATACATTTTGTTCTAAGTACATTTTGTGTTGCATTATTATTCCATGCATTAGTCAAGTTTCAACAAATACCAAGTTGAGAGCTGATGTCATCAGGAAGGTCATTGACAAAAATTAAAAACAGAGTAGGACCAACGATGGAACACTGGGGGGGGGGAGACACCCGTGTTAGTACGAAAGGATCTAAATGACTAGCCATTCAGGCATTTGTTATACAGTTTAGAGAGAAGAGGAGCCAGTTCATGAGCACACTTCTTAATGACTATTACAAGGATACAACTGGGTTCATATGCTTTGTAGGGATCTAGGTTAGAGATGATAGCAGAGACCATGGAAAGGGCCTTGTAAAGGGTGAACCTTGCTGTCAAAAAAAAAAAAATTTTTTTTTCACATACATAGATGTAGCCAAGATCACAGGTGTTACATCAGAGTGTTTTTGTCCCAGATTTCTGAAGGTTTTATTCTTTTTCCTGCAGGTTACTCAATATGCCATTGATACCATGTAATTTAGTACTACCTACCACATGATAGAATGATCACCATCTAAACCAGCAGGTTTTCTGGAAAGGAACATTGCTTGATATATATATATTTGAATAAAAAACAGACCACTTTAAGGTTCCATGTAATAAATTATTTCACCACAGCCCTTTTAAAGGGCTCTGGATCATCAGACTTTACTTCCAAAGGTTGAAATGAAAAATGAAAAGAAATTTACACATTTTTGACGGGCCGTATTAAGCATATGTAAATTAATGAAGTGAGGAAGTGAGGGGGGAAAGAAGACGAAGTGAAGAAGTGAGGAGGGGGGAGAGAAGACATGAATGAGTTAGATGTACCATTTCAATTCTTTATCCCTAACCCCACTTGGTGTGGGCTAGACAAACGCTTCACTTGACTTATGTTATTTTTAGATATGGATGAGTAAGTGGTGAAGAGGAAAGCCGACATAAAAGGAAGAAGATACAATAAAACAATTCTGATGAGAGAAGTTTTCACTTAATTTCTTGGACGCTATATATATATATATATATATATAGCGTCCAAGAAAAAATATAAAAATCAATATCTATGCACACACATTATTATATATATATATATATATATATATATATAATGTGTGTGCATGTAGACATTGAAGTCAACACCCAGAGGCAACAGTGTTTCATGCTAAACGCAAACATCAGGCACATGATAATGCTTAGGAGATATTGTTTGAGAAATGTACAAATGTTTAATCATTGTAGATTTTTTAAAGTTGCAGATTTATTGTGCCTCTAGCTGATCTTGTGATTTTTGTTAATGTGATATATTGAAATACAATGTGACCTCATTCAGGTGCTCTCAGACTAAGCATCTGAAACTAGTGGATGCATTTGAGTGCTTCAGGTCTTAAAGGGTGAATACATTCCACAGATTTCTAGAAGTGTGACATTTCAGGCAAGAAAGACAGTTGATACTACAGAAAAAAAATCCAGACTCTTACCCACACTAGAAAATAATTCAGATATAATAATAATAATAGATATTATAATAATAATACTACTAGATATAATAATGATAATAATACTAGATATTATAATGATAACTAGCAGTAGAGCTCGGCGTTGCCCGGGGATGTAACAGTAAGAGATAGATCAAGTATCGACCATCATAAAGACTGAAAAATAAAATTGACAAAGATTATTGTTTAAGGTTGACGGACACGCATGTCTTAATTAGTTTTTTTTTTTTTTTTTACGAATTGGTCAAACCCAAATTCAAACAAAAACATTGTTTACAATCGTTATGAGTCTTTCGATTGGTGAATAGAATTTTATTATAAACAATTGTCTTGTAAATGGAATTTTTTAAAGCATTCTGAATGTAAAAATAAAAATAAAAATGTGCAAGACAATAAGAAACACTACCTGCCAAAAAAAAGTGAAGTTTTGTTGAAATCTGTTGAAAAATGTAGGTAGCCTTTCTCTGTAATCTTTTATGATTTTTACTTATTGAATACAGTAAAAAAAATTGCATATTTTGCTTGTGGTGATTCATAATTAGAATTCTGATTTGAATATATTTTCCACTCGTTGTTTCTAATACAAAAAATATTAACTTTATTTGGGTTTATTAATTTATTACAAGTACTGTGTTCTTTCCTTAATAATTATCATCTTCGAAATATTGTTGTTTTTTGTCTATCAGATTTCTTACGTCGGCATTTTTAAATTATTTCTTAATACTTTCTTTTAAATATTGAATTAATTTCAAATAGAACCAATGCCTTATTGATCTGCCTTGTAACAAATTGCAAAGGGAATTGTAAAAACGACCCTAAAAGTACGTGGAATTATCTTTCCTAAAGATAAAGAATTATCCGATTTTTCGATTCGTACAATCAGTAGAGATCGTTAGATTATTGTTTAGGTTGACGGACACGCATGTCTTAGTTTTTTTTTTTTTATGAATTGGTCAAACTCAAACAAAAACATTGTTTTCAATCGTTATGATGAGTCCCCCGATTGAATAGAATTAGAATTTTATTATAAACAATTGTCTTCTAAATGGAATTTTTAAAGCATTCTGAATGTATAAATAAAGAAAATGGTGTGCAAGACAATAAGATACACTACCTGCCAAAAAAAAAAGTGGATGTTTGTTTTATCGGCTGAAAAATGTAAGAAATCCTATCCCATATATAAAGGAACACACACACACACATAAACAACCTGGGTTTTTTAACCTAAGTCACTCCACGGAATCGCTAAAAAACATAGAGCATTTTATGAAAAACTCTAGAAATTCAAGACCATCGGTTTTAGTGATTACAATAGTTAAAAGCACAAGGCTTTCAAGAATGCAAATCATGTTTTTTTTTTATTATTTTATTTGGCCAACGTACCTGAAAATCAGCCGTGAATTGTAACATACAAAACTCAATAAAACAAATATATTAATTATTTAGTTTCAAATGCTTTTATTTGTTTTAATTTGTTTTTATGAATATGGACAATATTTTCTGAAAGCAAAAAAATTTTTCAATGAAAATTGAATTTTTAATACAATTATTTCTTATTTCTTTAATTTTAAAAAGATTTAAAAAAAATTTTTAAATTGAATTTTTAAAAATATTTTAACATTAGTTAAAAGCAACATCAACCTTTCAAAATGTCCATGTGAGATTGTCATTGTCTAGCGCTTTGAAAATTGTATAATTTGGACCAATCAGATTAGCCATGGTAATTAAGAAATGTAATTTTTGTGTTTATAGTCGGACAGTAATTATCAAGTACGGAAGACCAACCAGAATACAATTTAGTTGCATTATTTGAGTTCAGCATTGTTCTCCGCTGTTAAGCCCTTTACTTTTTGAAACACGTATGGAGAAGTTAATTTGAGTTTTCAATTTCAACTGAGAAGGGTACCCACAAGTAACAGTATCATCTTATGAAATTTAACTACTGCTAAACTTTAATTTATATGATCTTATTTTTATATTAATCTCAGTTATGACATTTTTCCATAAATGAAATATCAAAATTAATAATAAAATGAATGGAAATACAAATAACACAGTAAAATGTAATAAATGTACATAAAATTATAGTATTTTATGTATACGTCTGATAAAATTTCATAAGAAAGGTACCTAAATTAATTAGATACCTTTTCCTTATGAAATTTAATCTCACTAACAGTCTTATTTTTTAATTTCTTTATATTTTCCATAAAGCATCGTAAACGTAAAAATGAAAGCTAAGTACAAAAAAAAAAAATAAAATAAAAAATTAGAGCGCTGAAAGTTTTCCTTAAAAGTAACGAGGTAAATAATTTGTTCACTTAAATAATTTCACTTCCTTCCATCCGCAGAAAGAATTATCCTCCCGTAAGTTATCTAAACGTCATGAATGTGCCTTTCGTCAATTGTCAAGCGACGCGAAAGGTTATGATCTGCTTCGTTTTATTTTCAAATTACATTTTTTGGCGCAGAAGCTAAGTTAAGCTTGGTTCAAAATATTTTAAATAAATAGTATAATTTCTGTTTTTATTAAAATCAGTTTTGAAAAAATGATAATTGATTTTTAAAAGAATATCAAAGTCAGATTTTAATCTTTTTTATCAAATCGAAAAAAATGATTGAAAATGATTAATTTTTTTTAATTATCTGTCCTTTTTTTTGACCAAAAAAAAAAAAAAAAAACAATATTTTTCACGAAAATTTCAGACGTGATAGGAAAGATTAAAAAATGTAAAAAAAATACCCCCAAAATACTTTGATCTTTCCTCTTTAATAATAATATGAACATTAGACGATAAAATTTTGTTTTCGTCAAGTTCGGCTTTTTTTTCATCATGCTATGCTCTTTTGTTTACATTTTCGTGGGTGAGTTGTCCCCCTTTCATTCTCACGATGTGTCTTAATCATGTTTTCAAATTGATTTTGTTAAAAAACAGTTATGTTTTTCCCATTTTCGGCGACGTTAAAACCACCACAAGGTAATTTTATGTAGTCCTGTGAAGTTTTGTTGAAATCGGCTAAAAAATGTAGGAAATTGATCCAATATATAAACGTTACAGACACACACACACAATCTGCGTTTTATAATAAGTAAGATTATACTAGATATTATAATAATAATACTAGATATAATAATAATAATAATAATAATAATACTAGATATTATAATAATAATAATACTAGATATTAATAATAATAATAATAATAATAATAATAATTCAGATATTTTAAAGAAATGTCAAAAGTATTTTCCATTTGAAGTACACTAACAAAAATTGCAATTGATACAACAGCCCAGCATATTCATTTATTTGATTATATGTGTTTAAGCGTAATACTAGATTGTCATCTAGGTCCCACCCTTTTACTGTTGAATTAGATCAATGTAACCACCATTTCTTCTCCAACAGTTTCTTTTCTCACGCTTCCAACTTCTATTTCCATGCTTCCCCAATAACTACAATCTTTAAAAATTTAAATGCAACATTGATCTCCATCTTCTATCTTCTTGAACCATGTTCAGCTTTTATCCTTTCCTTGATGCCCTATATACCTAGTCTTTTCTCTCTCTTTCACTCTCTGTAACCCCCCCCCCTCGTGTACTAGTGGCATTCCCACCTTGCTTGGGGGTGAAATGATTATAAAAAAAAATATCTCTGAAGATGAACTTTATTTTCTCAATATCAATTCAGTAGAACAAAATGTGAAAGAAACAATTAAGCAGTAACGGACTGTTTTTACCTTTAACTGATTCGATATATCTAACATCACATTTTTCTTCCACCTGAACTCTTAAATAGGATTCCATCTCAGGTTTCCTTGAAATATTCTCATCTACCCATAGACAATTCCTGTCTTCAAATTAAGTTACCTCAGATAAGGGTAGGTGGGAGATCTGTGTACACATTTGTTTCGTACGTCTATTACACTTGATTACATTTCCTTGCTAATGACCAGCCTATCTGCTGGACAAATATATTGCGGTGCCATATTGGCTCCCATGCATTATCAATTTATTGGATTAAACATTTGAATGGCTTTTGTTATCACATAATTCCTGATTTATGCTGAGATTACATTGTCTTCTAAGATATCCATTGCAAATTATCAATGCACTTGATTGTATGGACTTCTCTTTGCCCTCTCTCTTATTCTCTGTATTCCTAGTTTGTAATGCATCGTCGCACGTGCAAATTATTCAGAGTGTATGAGAGATTTCATGCTGAAAATGTTGCAAACACTTACTATCAAATCTAGATATCTAACTTATAGCTTCATTTGGCAATGAGTCCAAAGCAGTTTCCCAAGAGTATAAATTAATTTTCAGCGAAAAACTTTTACTAGAGGTCAGTGGTCAAGTGCTGGACAGCAAATAACAAGGTTTAATCATGAGGTTGGTTCAGGTTAGTTGATTTAATGACATTTCAATCCTTGTTGGGTTATTTAATTTTTTTTTTTTATTAAACTGCAGTTGTAAGGCAAATGTCAGTCAGCATAATGCAGGAGTTGTAAGGCAAATGTCAGTCCGCTTTATGCCCAAGTCGTAAGGCAAATATCTATTTGCTTTATGCCCGAGTTGTATGACAAATGTCAATCAGCTTTATGACAGAGTTGTAAGGCAAATTCATTCTACATCTAAGATAACTGGTGAATTTTAAGCCAGAGTTGAAAGTTCTATATGTTTAGACTATTTTGAATAAAGCAAATATTGTATGGACACCATTTTGAGTAATCTGATATTATGTATATTGTATGAACACCATTTTTAATAATATGATATGGATATATATTATATACCTGATAGAAATCAGTTAAAAGGAACACAATTTTTTTTATGTAGCTCCTATTAAGCTCTAATTGTTTGTTGTTTATCAACCTCTACATGTTATTTAATTCTGAAACCTAAATATTTTCTATGCAATTTTATTTCTTTGGAGATAATATTGGTTTTAGTGATACAAGTCCAATTAATTAACCCTTACCTGGAGGAAGAAAAGATGGATTCATACCTTTGCCAAGGGTATTTACACAAAAGTGAACATAACAAATCCAACTGAAATTGGAACACCGCTTTCCAATTAACAATTCTGTGCCATTATCCACACACCAACTGCACATGCAAACTTACAGCACCTGTTATTCCCAAGCAGTCACCCATCTAGGTACTAAGCAGACTATGTTGCTTAACTTCAGTGATCATACAGAGACTCATATTTCAACATGATGTGGCTGCAAGCAAATATAAAGTTCTAATTCATGCCACTGAACCAATAATAACTGAAACTGCAATTTATATCTTTGTGGCATACTATTATGCATTACAGTATATATATATATATATATATATATATATAATATAATTGGTAGGATGTTGAATCTGACATTCAAACTTACCCTGTATCCAATACATTGAAATTTTGGTTTGGAGACGCTCTTGAGGCTGACAAATTACCTTAGTTTAACAATCTAAGCCACTTTAGACTGAATTTATATGGTATATTACCGACATCTTTATGGAATGGATTGAAGAAAAAAAAACGGCTAAACTATTGGCTTTACATTACAATTGAATGTGAAAGTTAATGAAGCATGGCAGGTTGAGTAAATAACAGTCTGGGATATGAGGTAGCTCCCCACCGGTGAAGTTTGAGGCAGACTAAAAAAAATTCTTTCAATATTATTTTTTCTAATATATTTCATGCTAAAATTTGTGTCCTGTATGCTGCAAAATCAGATTTGGAGAAGTGGGTCAGGCCAAAAACTTTTCAACACCCCCTTGTGTGTACATAAATAAAACGTGTATATCAATATGTAAAATATACAAACACACAACTGCCATTATTTGTACATGGACAGTATTAAAAATACATGTACATACCACACACACATATACAAATGTCGTTTCTCATATTCAGGATTAATCATGTACATTCATCAGTGCACAATCTTTTACAAGAGCACAAATCTCTCTTGCCTTTAGGTATGTAAATAAGGATTTTATATACAGTAAATGCTATTAAACAAGATATAAAAAAAAACTTCTATTAAAAAGATAAAAACAAGCTAACAAAAAATATTTCAAACCTGAAAAAGTTATCAAAACTGCAGAAAAAAAATCACATATTTTTCATTTTTTATTTTCTTTCTTCCACGTTTTTCCCTCCCCTCAACACATTTCTGGTCAAATTCATTCCTTTCATTCAAAGTAGTAATAGCTATTTTTCAAACATGTTTAAAAAGAAAAAATCTCATTTAAATGAACACACACACACATATATATGTTGCACTGAAGAGCTGTGGTACAGCAAGATAGTACTATCTGCGAATGACATAAATACATATATATATATATTTTATGCCCACTGATTTTTATTTTTTTTTCATTTGTTCAAAATAAAAGTGTCAACATGTGGCGATATAAATAGTTAAAAACCTTTTTAAAAACTAAGCGAAACCAGTTGAAGTAAAAAAAGTAAAACATTATTTTTCAAGAAGAAATACTAAAAATCCATTTGTAAGTAACAAAGTTTTAATATTTATATTTTTCTGTAAAAATGCATAATTATAAATAAATATGAATATTAGGTGGCATTTTTTTTCCAATTCTTATTTTAGTGTGTATATATATATATATATATATATATATATATATATATATAGTGTATTTGGGCAGCAATCATTCTTTTATACAAGTTTCATTAAAAACAATTGACAAGGTACTGCAGTGAATTTTTTTTATTTAATTTTACTTGTGTTCTTATAATTTTCTTCTTTTCTGGATATAAACTGGATACATATAACAATCTATACATTCAATAAAAATACAGTCATCCTTGATCATGGTTAAATGTACAGTCAAAAGTGCTCAAACATTCAAAACATTTAGACAGCTTCTACATAATTTACATCAAGCAAAAAAAATCATGAGAACACATGAAAAATTAAATAAAACATTAACTGCTGCAGTACCTTTTCAGTTATTTTTAATGAAACATTTATATATATATATATATATATGTATATATGTGTGTGTGTGTGTGTGTGTGTGTGTTCAGAGTGTATCCTGCTTATGTGAAACACAAATTTTGATTATGAAAAGTGGTTATTCCTTTTTTATTTCACTACAAGCAAGGCAATAGAGCCACTAAGACACAAGGCGTTATTGGGTGTGAGAGAATACGAGAGAAACATTATTAAGCAGATAAAATAAAAGAACTGGAATGAAGACAATAGACAGTAATGATTGGCATTGTATTTAAATTTTTGAAGATCATAATTGACTGGAAAAGCAAGAAGCTGGAAGTGTGTTTTACAAACATGAAATGCAAGAGAAAAAACTGCTAGCATAGGACTTATGGTTACATCTAGCCATTTCAATTTGTACTGTACATAAATTTATAATGTATGTAAATATCTGGGCATCCAATCAGGCTCTCCCACCCAGTTGGAGGGCTTGGGGGTAGTACACACTGACTCTGTATAAAACAACAGCAATGAAAAACAAAAACAGTAAGGAGCTGTACATAAAGACACATATACTAACAACTCTAACAATTACATAAATACTGACAGAAAATACTGGTGTCCACTAGAAAAATTTAAAAAAAGTTAAAAACATGAAACAATAATTACATTTGCATTTAGTCTTGGTTGCATTTAAAATCAGGCATTTCATTTTTATCATTGCCCACTATTCTACTACTTCTCTGCAATAAAAAAACTAAATATTACTGGTAATGATGAAGAAAAGCGCAATTTTCTACACTCAGGATTGTCCCGTGGGACAGTAACCTAGTGAATACTCATTTGTGAATTTGATGACATGGTAATTGTGAGTTGCAGCCTTAGACTTATTGGAAACAGGGTGATTAATAACTAAGCAGTAATCAAAAACTAGCCAAGATATCCAGAGCCATGGTTATTGGAATGAGAACAATCTACCCACAAGGATTAAATAAAGGGTTCAATTGGAAATTCCCATGAATGTTACCTCTATTAAAAACAGTGGTATAGCTAGAGTGAGTGGTGCCTAGGCAGCCATTGATTTTGCCATCCCTACTCTTGTGCCTGTCGAAATACGACATATTGCGGAGTGACTACCTCTTATATATATATATATATATATATATATATATATATATATATAAGTGAACATAGAAGTCAACACTTAGAGGCGATGCAGGCCTGACGATTGCGTCTAGCATGAAACAGACTGTCACCTCTATGTGTTGACTTCTATGTTCATTTTTATATTTACACACCCTCTATCTCTGATATCTCAATACAGCGTATATAGGTTTAAGCAGCAAACCCAAAAGTGTCACCCAGAATAGAGCTCCCCCCCCAGCTATACGACTGATCGACAAGCATCTGAGGAAAGCTGGAAGGCACAACAACAGTAATTTTGTGATAACAACAACAAACATGAGGGCTTTAGTCCAGTTTTAGATAATACCACAACTCAGAAATTCAAAGAAAAGTTGTAAATTTTTACCTAAAATTTCAGACTATACTTAGAAGAAAAATGACAATTTGTTTAAAAAATTTAAAACAAATTAATAAATAAAAATAATGAAATTCAAGGCAAGTGCAGACATCGGCTTTAAAAAAATTATATATTATTAAATTACTAAACAATTTCATATATTCTGAGAGTTCAAATATACTGAATAAATTTTAAATATTTAGAATGGTTTATAATTTTTTTCTGAATTCTCTTATGCAGAACAGGCAAAAAGTGATAAGTTAAAAATATAGATAAAAAAATGACTAAATAAACAAACAAAAAAAATTCATGAAAAAATATAATAAAATATAAAAACAAAGTAAGAAGTAACAAAAGTACAGGATTAAAAATAAAAATTGAGTGACTAATTGGAAAAGTTTTTAATGGCTGTCTTGTTTCTTCAATTTTGTTTGGATTCAATGTCCTATTAACATTTATAACACAAGGATACAATTTGTAATTTTGAATACTACAATAATTTAAGTGTGTCTAAAATTTAATAAAAGATACACAGAAGCATTTGCTATGTTTATTTAATTAATTTTTTTTTTTATATATGTAATGTGTTTTAAAATAAATTTGATTTGTTACCCCTGACGATCAGATCTGTGTTTGTGGAAATCTCAAACAGAAAATAAATCATTGGACATTTTGTTTGTTTATTGATTAAATTTTTTTGTGAGTTTTGGCAATGTCTCTATGATATATCTGATGACAGTGGAAGCAGGAGGATTGTCAGTGGTTAAGAGGTCAATGCAAATGTTACTGACAGAAGAGGACTATTATTTGTCACCTAAGTCATTTTCCTATTAAAATGCACTGTAAATTATCTTATGATTGAAATGTGTTGAAAATTAAGAAAAAAGGGATTGGAAACAAATATTACTGATGGGACAGGGCTATTATATGTCTAATGTAAATACAGTTCTAATGAATTTACAATAGAAATATATATTTCAAATAATGAACAAACACAGTCATCAGGAATTTATGCAAGAAATAAGTAAAAATAAATAAGACCAAAATTTTACCATCTCTAAAAATAAACAGATAATAAAAATCACCAGGCAAACAAAGTCCATAATATGACCAACCAATCAAAGCTTTCGTAACCAGGATATAAGAAAAGAAATAAACAAATAAGGAAATCAAAATTTTAACATCTCTAAAATTAGATAGTTCGACCAACCAATCAGAAAGTTTTTTTCAATTTTCACCTTGTCTTTCTGTATTATATTGTAGTATATAAAGATTTATTTTGTATTCATCAACATTCTGTGCATTTTCTTTTAATCATTACACTTTGCCAGTATACACCCAAATCAATTATATTGATATATGGTGAGAACAGATATTATTCTACAATAACTCATTCATAACCGATAACGTTGTAATGTTACAGATACAATATGGCTATTATACATTAAATATTTTCTAAGTTTAGAATTAAACAAGATCCAATAAGGTAAACTGTACTCTCACTCAGTCACTTTGAGCTGATCATAAAATTCAACATCAAGTTCAAAAAGAGGCTAACAAAAGGTTTGCTTAAATTTTTTGGCTGAATTCAGTCAATTATTTTCATGAGATAAAAATGGAATTTTTTTTCTTATATTGCACGTTTTTTTCCTCAAGTAATTAGTAAAGCAAACCCTAACTGAGTCTCTTACTTGACTATATCAGACATTATATCATAAAATCAATTTAAAACACATTGCCATCGTTGTCCATTGTGTTGTGTGAAGAAGGGCTTTTTTTGTTAGACTTACTTTGAAATGCATATTTATAAATGGAATTCGGGCATTGTACAAATGAAACAAATCGGCTGGCAACATTTCTAAGTTCCTGGTATTGTTCTTGAAAAAAAAATGATTGGCTACACCATCATTTTCATTTTTTATCCACTGAATGCCATTTTAGATTTATACTTAGTAAAGAATATCTTTTTGTATTCTTTTTATTCCTTTTTTTTTTTTTACTTGTTGATTGTTTCAGTGATTCTTTTATACATCTTTTCATATTGGGCTTAAATATACATTGAAATTACTTCATTTTAATGATACTGAGTATCAAACATGGTTTAAAAAAAAAAAAAGAAAACAATAGCTGAGCAAGGATCTCCACAAGGATCAATTATTTTCTTTTTCTATCCTCCACTCATTATCTTTTCAACATTACTAAGCCAGCTTGATTTGAACCTTTTTACCTTGTTCTCATAGGAAAAATCTGGACAGTT